>JAMKQA010016769.1:0-16204 GCA_024699735.1 Posidonia australis
TGATTTATGCCATTGTTAAGAGCTGAAAACATGATTGGATGCACATGATCAAAGCCATCTTATTATTCATGTAATTAAAATCAAGATGAGTTAATGGGTTCATGTATGAAAACATGAAAAGTGCAAAGGAATAAAACATGATGTGAGCAAACCTAAATAGAACACATGCAAGTCATGTTATCTCTACTGCATAACTCTTATACTTAGAAGCTTGGCATGGATCTATATGTAAAGAAACAATAAAATAAAGACAGCTCATATATACAATATGGTGCAGATTTTATGCTAGAAGAAAAGTAAGCATGCTTGCAAACGAGAGTATAGATTAGCATGGAGAACATCTTACAAGAAAAATAAGCAAAATCATCATTGAAATCTCATGAAAACATAAAGGAAATCAGACCATATGTAAGTTTCTAACATGCCTTATTCCAATGTAAAAGAACAAGAATTAAAAAGAAAAGTGAAGGCCTACCTTGTCCTAGATGTTCCTTCAAAGAAGACCCAAGATAATAAGCTCCTTGATGCTCTGGAAGGGCTGAGGATATCTCTAGATGCAAGAAGAAAGCTAAGAGCTCAAAGGGACGGCTACAGAATTCTGGTTACAATTGTGTGTCTTCAACTTTTCTAATCCCTCCTATGGCTACCTATAGTTGTCTATTTATAGGAAATTCTCAAGGGTAACCCATGGAGAATGCAAAGGGCCTCGTAGACGAAAAGCCTGGAAGATTCCATGGCATATTCGTTGCTGGAGGTAACAACCATGGGAGGTGGAAAACCAGCGGCCAGCAGCATGAGAACTAGCTGGGCGCTAGGTATGTGCGCCTGGGAGGTGCACCTGCTATGTGCGGCACCTAAGTGAGCTAGGTAAGTGTGCTAGGCAGATGTGCCAGGTAGGTGTGCTAGACAAGTGTACTAGGTAAGTGTGCTGGCTAAGTGTGCTAGGTAGGTGTGCTAGCTAAATGTGCCAGATAAGTGTGCCAGCTATGTGCTCTCCTCTACTTGTCTGGTTTTCTAATTGGGCTTAGGGCCTATTGCAAGCTTAGGGTTGATCTGGCTAATGAGATTCAAGGGTCAGCCACATCCAAAGCATCATCTGGAAAATTATCAATGAGTCACCTAAAAATCGGGGTGTCTACACCCAGAAAACAACTGTCACCACTCCCACGGAGACCATGGTGCTCTCGCCACACAAATTCATGGGTATCACCAACCACCACGCTCTACGAGAGGAACCCAAGAGAACATCTCCATATGAGCGAAAGCAATGCACTTCGCTCCCACTGCCATCTCAAAGCAGTTCTACCAAATCGATGATCTCGAGAAATCCAGCCACTGAGAAATCCTTCCAACAGGGAATCGACATCCATCCCTAATCAAGAATGTAGACCGTCACTCCCTAGGATCCCTGTGATCCTTCGCACAATATCCTCGCCGAAACTAGAATCTGAGCCGAAGATGCTCCCCAACACCGCAAGCAAAAAAATCAATAAAATCGAGGTGTTGGAATGCATGACATGTAATTTCTAAGGAGTCACCAGACCAAACATCCCTAGGCTAGTCCTCCTAGGTAGACTAATGCTCTAATACCAACTATAACGACCCCCCAAGTTGCTACCACTCAACCTAGTGACATAATTTCATTTTTTTGATTTTTATCTTTTTATTACAATTAAAATTATGCTAATTATACATCTAGGTCTAAGTACACTCAATAGAAATAAATCTAATAAACAACAGAAATAAAACTAAACTAAACACTTACTAAAATCCCTGATGTGTGATAACTAAAACCAACTCCTACTCCTGTACCTGCCACAACATAAATAAAAAGCACACATGAGTGACTACTCAAAATGATCATCTAGCACACACCCAACCTAACAACTCAACACACCACACTGAGGAAGAAAACTTAACTGCACCTCATGCAAACAAGCACAGGCATCCCACCTAGATGCCGCAATGCCACAACGGGCAATCCACTATTGCTCAACAGGCAACAAAACCTAAAAACTTTGCCTTTAAAACCATTCTTTGTTTTCCTTTCAAAACCATATGCATGCTCTTTAAAATCCATTATGTACACTTGAAATGGCCACTCTTGCGAAATCAAGCCCAAAAGCCAAACCAAAGCACACAGCCTAATCCCACATGCTCTCTGTGCAGATCAGATAACCAACGGTGTCTGAACGCTCTCTATAGCATCTAGAACACCCACAACAACCACAAAACATGAGCTACAAAGCCTACCCTGCATAGCACAGTTCCTTCTAAACCTAAGCAACAACACCAAAGCCACAGAGCCACTGCTCCTAAAACACAACGCTACACTGGCACAACATAGGCGCAACACCACGGTCTGCTCTAGACCAAAACCATAGAATAACTACTCCAAAACACCACCCCACACTAGCGCAGCACTATGGCCTCCACTAGGTCCAAAACCACAAGCAAACAATGTGTCGTACTGCCAGGCTCCAAGCAGTCAACACTGGCTACAAGCAGTCCAATAAGGAGTAACCATGGTGTCTACACTGCCACAAACAACCATCTTGTAGAGGAGTTTGTCTGTCTCGTAGTCACGTCACTTGCAGGATCCATTCAAGCTAACCCCACCAGAAAAGCTACTCACCCTACTTGGGCAAGCCGTCCTGTTACTCAAGATGAACCACAGGATACGCCCATCGACATCCTTAACACGGTACCCAGGACAACAGGAGCGTCACACCACACTCAGACAGTACCCCGAATCGGAACAACCAACTCAACAAAACACACAGACTTCAACCTAACCAGTAACTCACAGCCCTAGGGAAATTATCCATCCTTGAAGGTCAGCCAAAAGCCTCGGTCTCTTGGTCGCACAAAACCACAAAACACTCAGACCTCTCCCTCAGCAAACAGCTCACAACTCCAAAGATATCATTCGTCCCTAGAAGGTAGGTGAGAGCATCAGTCTCTTGGTCCCTAGAAATCCTTTCCCAAGACCAGTATCAAATCTATGCATTTTTCTTTCCAAAATTCTTTGAAAAACCATTAAATATCCTTTCAAAATCTCACAAAACACCATACCTATAATCGACATCAAAACCAAAACTGAAAAATCACAATCCAAAGCATAACCTTGACAGCTTCTCTGTCAGGCCTAGAAATCACACCTTAAGAGCGCCTAAGTTCTAGAGCACCTCACCTAACCCATGACGACAACCTAAGCAAAACACCCAACAAAAGCGTCATTTGAGTATCAAACTCACTCAAAAGTAACTACACCATAACAATCACAATCACAACCAAAACTCTGTGCTCTGGTGCCTAGGTGCAAGATGCCTACTGGCTCGTGTCCCTCGGGAGTACAGCCAGGTCAGAGTCAAACACCTAGCATAATGCCACTAAATACTACATTCAACACACCACACACCAAAACCACACAAGCCCTAGACCTAAGAATGATAGCATGATCCCTAAAGTCTAGTCTTAACCATCTAGGAAAAGGCCTATTATCTCTAAATCATATCATCTTTTATTCTACCTATACCCCAAGTGGACTTTTGCTAATTCATTTTAGGCCAACCCTACAATCATTCTAATGATTATCCTAATTATTTATGTCGTTATATTTATTACCCCAAGATTAATATACACACACACACCTATATATATATATATATTAATCAACACATCAAATGTCTAAGTATAAGGGTCCAGGTCTGGTTCGACATACTAAACATAATCGATCGACCAAACCAGGGCTCAAGGGACAAATTTGGCAAACCAAAAAGGAAATGGTCGACCGAAATCCCTTGATCTGGTATGCCAAATATGATTGGTTGGTATGCCGGATAAGGCACACCAGGGCTCAAGAGATCAAAATGAAGATCTCAATGAAATCTTCCAAAAGGGACAAACAACACAAAGATCCATCAAGCAAATCTCTAAAAATCAACAGAAAACTACATAAGGCACTATTCACTCCAACACCATAAATACGGTCAAGAATGGCCCACAAAAGCACAATAAATCAAAATAAAATCGTTACAATTACTAGCACACTATCATACTCCTATGATCCAAAACTAGAACCAAAAAGAAGCCTACGAGGTGTGTACTTACACCAAAGACACAACGATGAGTGACACACCTCCTCCTCCTCTGATCATGAGCCGCTCCTCTCCCACATGACGACGACGGCAATGGTGACATGGCATTCCCCTCCTTCTCCCTTTCTCTCCCTCACCCTCTCGTCTCATCTCTCCCTTTCTCTCCCTCTCTTATTCCCCCTCCCTCACTCACTCTCCCTTCCTTAAGAAGGAACGAAGGAGTGGAAAGAAGACTAAGAAGAAGAAGAAGAAGAAGAAAAAGGGGTGGGGTCTGAAAGGAGAAAGAGAAAGAAAGGAAGGAAAGAAGGAAAGGAAAGAAAGGAAGGAAGGAAGCCACAGCACGAGACCAAACCACGTGACCTTCCACATCCACGTGACTCATGTAAACCGAGATCCACCACTAGAGCATGCTAGAGAACCACTATAGCTCAAAGAAAACCGTGAAAACTTCCATAAGGGTCGACACAATACCACAACCATACAACAGCAAGAAGGCTAGAAATCCACTAATCTAGGTGTGGAATGCTACAAAAGCTATATTTCCCACTAAACGTAGGGGACTCAATGTCTAATGACCCAGAACTCCATTAAAATATTTGGCCAAATTAACACTACTTCCAAAACTTGGTCATTACAGAGAGAAACCTTGAGAGATCCCTGAACCTTAGCCCCACTCTGTTAAATTATCAACATAGAGACTCAGATTCCAAAGATCTAGTCTTACAAGAGCCAAAACGTGCCTCCAAAGCTTCGTCTATCTACCTCTGCTTCCTCCACTCCACGCCAAGAGCACAAAGGTAAAGGAAGTATTTTTCCAATTAATTCGTTTTTTTTACATAATCATTGCATGTTATGGAATAAGCCCATGGCATATGCATGCGAGGACAACTCCAAATTAGTATCTCGTTTTATTTATTTATATTATTTGTTATTTTTCTGACATTGTTTACTACACCTAGGCTAATCTAAACTTTTTTGCTGTTTGTTTTAAAGGGAAGGAAGATTACATAGTACAAGGAAGCTATTGGACAGCATCCCATCACTGACCTAGTTAACCGAGAACTCGCATCCACTATCATCTCCTATAGGCGTTTTGTCAATCAGCACCAACAAAGGACAAGTGGTGATCACAACAAGGACATCAACGTACATGGAACCAATGACGACTCGACATCAACCCCAAAACCACCATCCACAAGGGATAGTTTGCAAAGCTTGGATAGCGAACTTGTCAACCGAGACACGATCGATGATAGTTCACAAGAAAGGATAACTAACTTATCAACTGAGACGTGGTCGGTGACAATTTGCAAGAAGGGATAACGAACTTGTCAACCGAGACGTGGTCAGTGACAATTCGCAAGGTAAGATAATGAACTTGTCAATCAAGATACAGTCGGTGACAGTTTGCAAGACTGGATAATGAACTTATCATCCGAGATGCGGTCGATGACAGTTCGTGAAGCAAGAATGATGAACTTGTCAACCGAGACACGATGGTGACAGCTCGCAAAGCGAGAGCAGCAAACTCACCAACCGAAAAGCGGTCTGTGACAGATCACAAAGTAAGAGCAAAATGATACCAATAGACAACTGACATGCCCCTATTAAGCAAGAGAATGATACCAAAAGGTAGCTCACATGCCCCCGGTATCAAGAGAATGATACCAACAGGATGGTTGGCATGCCCCTCGTAACAGGACACTAATGATGCTCCAAAAGAAGCAGAGGGCAGATCGGGAGATACTAGGGTAAAAAGATGCCCCTTGTATTGAGGCAAGATACCACAGAAAGCTAGAAGGCAGAGATAGAGGGATGTAAGAGGCTCAACTAGTTGGTTTAGCCAAATTGTGTTTGCCAGGGCTGGATCATGTCTGTGTGTGCACCCTGGACCATTGCTATTGTGTGCTCTGATGCTGTTTGTAAGGGTGCTAAATGTTTGCTGTTGGGTGGAGCTGAGGCTGATGCTCTATATGTTGGGCATTGGTTATTGTGTCTATCGCCTGATATTTGGGTCTTGGCCAGAGGGCAGCTGACATGCCCCTAGTGGAAGATGTAGAGTGCCAGGCCTTGACTGTAGTGAATTTGCCCTTTGAAATCATACTGATGTGGTGCACTCTAACCAAACATAGTAGCTAACATGCCCCTGGTAAGCGATACTGGATTGGAGATGCGAGCTGTAATGGACTCACACGTGCCTAACCAGAGAGTAGTTGACATGCCCCTAGTTTGAACGTTAAAGGGAGCCTACAGTTGTGTATAAGTGAGCCAAAAGAGTTTACACAAGAAAATGATTATTGACAAGTGATTTTTATTATTTGCAAGCAAGGTTGATTGTTAACATGTGATTTTTATTACTCTCAGTTAAGCATGCTGATTGGTTTTGATTGGTCTTTTATTGCTGCCCTTAGTTACATTTGAAAGCTTTATGCCTGCAACAAAAGAGGAGGATTCCCTCAACTCAATAGACCTTATTAGGACGCACACACTGTGGATGGCTCTCTTTGGTGGGTGGTGATGCTCAGGCTCAATGTGATCAGGGCTCATGCCAAACTCTTTAGGGCCCTACATCTACTTTTTTTGAGTTCCTCGATATATATATTTTGTTCCCTCATAAACATACGATTTCGCTCTATCCCTATCTTAGAAGTGATAAGTGTCTAGTCTAGGTTGGAGGTTTTTTCTACAGGAAAGCGGTGGCTAGTTCCTTCAAATATGTGGGCTGCCCAGGCACATGCTCTAACTCCTCTCCAAGGTATGTCATAGGGGTAAACCTACGACACACGTCGCTCACTCTTGGACTGACATCTGTCTTCGTCTTCTATCTTCCTAATATTTTTATGCCCATGTAGATGTATATTTTTTTCCCTAGCTCACTCACTCAATCGCTCTAGCATTTTATCTCCCTTTTAAAGGTGTCAGGCTCTTACGGAGTTTAGACACTTCGTCCTACACTCAGTGGATGGTGGCTCCCTTACTTGTTGTTTATCTAAGCAGTGTCGATTGAGGAGGAGTAGCTTTCTCCCGCGCAGGCTAGCTTTCTAGATTTCCTCATCTGACAGATGTTGACATGCAAATATTTTGTTGTTTTTGCTTTTCTGATTTTTTTTGGAATTTGTTTGATTTTTTTATTTTTTTTATTCTTTTTTATTTATTTTTTCTTTTAAATAGAAAGAAAGTGCATGAATAAATCAGAAAAAGGATGTATTAGCAATTTGCTTCTAATTGTTGGTGTAGTGACTAGCTGTTCTGACACTCAACTGTTTGAAACTGCAAAGCTGCTTGGGCTAGAGATGACTATTACCATTGTCTTGTGTCCCATGTCGGGGTCTAGGGTTCTCGCACACAAGTCGGATTAGTGCTCGATAAACTGGCAAACTCTGAGTTAGGCCCCTCGAGGGCAAATGGTAATAGGAGTGGTGCATGTAAGTGTTGCGAGACAAAGTTAGGGAGGATCAAAAGGAGAGACGAAACCTATAAGATCAAAAGGGTTCCCTGAAGAAGGGTTGGAAATAGGAGGGACAAGAAAAAGGAGATAGACCCCTAAGGTCCCAACATCATCGGGGCCTACAAACTTAGCTAGGGAGATGTTGGCTCTGTTAGGATGTGCTAGTGCTAGTGCAATTATAGGTGTTGGTGTAGCCTCCTGAGTGCTGATGACAATGAAACCATTGTCGATTAGATTCTAAATGACATCCTGCAAAGTATGGCAATTTTCAATAGAGTGCCCCGTGGCTCGATAATAATCGCAATGCACGTTCATGTCATACGACTGTGGAAGTGGGTTCAGTGGCAAACAAGGATCCAAGAGCCTCAAAAATGACACAACTTAAAGGAAGATGATGCTCATTGGTTCACCAAGTGGAGTGAAGTCGCTTTCAATGCAATGGCCTTGCCTCTATCTGGGTTGTTGTCCTTGTCGAGCTAGTGCGACATGATGCACTTACTCGACGATAGGGCGTGTGTATTCAGTGTGTACGGAGCTAGGTGCAGGTACAAGTTGACTAGGGCTTGGTTGGCTCGTTGCATCAACAAGTGTTGCAAAAGACTCGATGTATGCAATGACAAGCTGCTCAATGTAGCTGGAGTTGGAGCTATTGCTGTTGTTGTTGGTGGTGGTGGTGGTGGTGGTGCCAAAAGTGTTGACCTGCCTTGCGAATGCAGTGAGTGCAGGGAAGTTTTCACCTCGCAATGAGCTTTCCATGTGAGTGCTAGCCCTAATCAATGATGCAAAGCTAGTGATGGGTTGTATACTGAGCAAAGCCCCAGTCACCGGTTGCACTCCCTTGATAATGATCTCGATAGACTCCTTGTCCGAGGGCTTATCCTTGACTTGAGAAGCAAGTGTGCGCTAGCAACCAACATATTCTCTGGATGGCTCTTAAGGCCTCTAGCAGATTGCAACTAGATCCGTGTGCTTAAGGATCAAGTCGAGGTTGAAGGAGTATTATTCGAGGAACGCCTGGCTATGGTCGTTCCAAGTTTGGATGGCAGCCATGTCATGCGAAGTAAACCATTTGAGGGCTGACCCCATTAGACTTTTCTGAAACAGACAGATTAGCAACCTGTCGTTGTCTTGAAGCTGGGTGAGGTCTCCACAATACACCTTCAAATGTGATATAGGACCGCCCCTACCATTGTATTTTTTGAATTCTGGTATATGAAGATTCAAAGGGAGTATCACCTCTGGGAAGTACCAAAGGTCTTGAACTGGTATGACTGGCGGTCCATGCCCTGCACTAGACAAAGTGCTCTGTCAAGATCACTCATCCTAGCAAGGAAGGCATCTGAGGTCGTTGATATAGAGACTGGTGCAGCTAGGGCAGGTGCCACATACACCATATGGGTCGCACTTGAGTACTTTTCCAGACCCACCATCACGTGGTCTGGTGTCACCGCATGAAGGCTAGCATACCCGTGCACAAGTGTAGAGTGTAGTGGCATGCATGCTAAGGCCTGTATCTAATGCATAATAGATGGATAGATTGCATGCTGCATAGTGTAGGGTGAAGTGTGTTGGGGCAACCGATGTTGTGCTACCATGGTCCCAAGCAATAGGCTCAGTGGCTACTATTCTCCAGTCCAACCTAGGGGTTGGCCATTAGATGTCGGAGATAATGTTGTGCACAGTGATGTGTAAGTGCAAGAGGCAGAGATGTCGCCCCCATCGCCAAAGATGTGAGAAGCTGGGGCGATGGTAAGGGCAGAAGCGCAATGGGGTGAGCCTGTAGTGCTAAAGTGGGCTTCATCAGAACCTCAGAGGTCAAGAGAGGAGTGACTGAAGTAGGGACAAGAGAAAGAGCCATGCCTCGCAACTTCTGTGTGATAGCCAACAGATGCTACGCCTACATGGCGAAGGATTCATCAACAGACAAGTCTGAAGGCAACGGGAAGGTGGCCGAAGAGGGCTCGAGTGCGGGTTGCCCAACAAGAAGAGATCGTATAGGATAAGTAGCCACAATGGGGTGGATTCCTGAAATAGGAAGGCTCGAGGAAGGGAAAAGGGTTGACAGTGTTTCCAGAGCCTGAGTGGCGGTCACTATGATAAACTCGATGGCAAGCTTCAAATTGGTGAAGATCTGCCAATGCCCCAAAGTAGGTACAGAATCTCCATGCACCCTAAAGTGGAAAGCATGGGGGGAAGGAGAATCATTAGAAGTCAAGGCATGAGAAGGAGGGACCAAAATCGAGATCTCCTCCAAAACAATAATGGTATGAAACTCGCTGGTTTGTTGGGCCATGATGACCGCGAGTGGGCACATATGGAACTACGGCTAAAAGTTGACACACAAGCCCTAAGACGAACTATTGTCGAAAACAACAAGTAGTTCAAGAAGGAAGGAAATAGAAAGGCCACAAGACACTGCCCACAACAGGGACATTCGAGCTCCCAATTGAGTATCTTGCACCTACCTGCGAACAAATGAAAACAACAATAGGTGTTAGAACCTAAAGCAAAAACACAATGCAAGTGATTAAAGTGGCATGAATGGCACATAATGTAGGTGAATGTCCTAGTATGTGCTCTATCACAGTTCATATCTCGAGTGGGCTGTCCACTCAAGATTTTCACATGGGTAATAAGTTTTTTGACTCAAGGCAAAAAGTAGGTCCCCACTCTAAATCCTGGTTGTAGCTTAGGCAGTGAATGGGTGGTGCATTAAAAGCCTCGACCCTATCAAAGCATGGGTTGTATCTTTTACTAACACCAACACAACCCTAGATAAGGGAAGACAAACCAATACCTCATCCTAAGCTAAGTAATAGAATGAAATAAATGGGACTACCCTTCTCAAACTATGGGTCAACTTAGCGGAGAAGAAGATGCATGCTTCTAGGATGCTAATTCATGCGATATGCTAAGGTATTCTTTGCTTTCATTTTATTAAACTTGATGGGGAGAGAGTGTGTGTGTATGTCTCTAGTTGTGCCTATGAGCTTCTTTTATCTTTGTGGATTTTAGATTAAACCAAAAGGGAGGAAATAAACACGTCTCTACTCTCTTAGACATGGCAAATACAAAAAAGAAAGAAAACATCCAATTGTAGCATAAAATCATCACGCATCACTTCAAAAGGCATGATCATGGCATGTTCTTGTGTTGTACTCATGATGGTGAAAAAGAAAACATTCATCAAATCAAAAGGCATGTATCAGAGTATGTGCATGCATAGTAGCATAGCATATGTGTAAAAGAAAACAACCACCAAGCAAAAGGCATGTATTGTTGCATCCAGTAGAAAATAAGGCAAAGTGTAACACCAGTAAAATTCATTTTGTAATTATTTACATTTTAATGAATTTATTCCTGAACGGGTGTTATTGTTCTGAGGCCCGTTGGTGTGGTTTTGTGCTTTCGGACTTGAGCTTCGTGGACCAGCTACTGTTGCGTATCCCTGTGTGTGGTTTGGCACTGTGCATTGTGGCACTGTGTGTGTAAGGCATGGGTGTGGGTCTGTGTGGGGCCTGCATTCGTGGAACGGTTGGTGGAGCGAGTTGGTAGTGTGAGTTGGGTATACTCATGTGGGTTTGTGGGTAGGCAAGACACGCGGTTGTGCACACATTCAGCTACCATCTTGCATGGTATTAAAAGCTCATGTGCATCGGACACGACCACAGCTCACCCTTCCTCTCCTCCTCTTTCCCCTCCGCTTCACCGTCTTTAGCACACCATCCCTCTCCCTCCCCCTTTACTCGTTTTCTCTCTCCCTCCACTCACTCCCCCTCCTTCTCGTCTCTCTCACTCTCCTTTCCCTGTTTTCTCTCCTCCCCCCATCTTCCTCCCTGTTCGGTGTGCTCAGGGGATGTGCGACAGTGTGCGGTGTTGCACGGAGCTCCGAAGTGGCGTCCCTAAAATCGTGGAGTGGCCGTGGACATGTGGTGTCACCGAAGTTGGCAGGAGATAGATGTTGGGTCGTCGAAACGTGCATTGCAGGTACACACCTCCAATGCTTGAATAGAGAGCATGAAATTGGCAAGAATTGATAGAATTGCATGAAATCTAGATAAATTTACATTCCTAGAATTTTTTGTGATTTTATGAGTATTTATGGAGGTATTTATGGGTGTTTAATGCAGTGGTTGTGTTTTGGGTCGTTTTGACCCTTATGCCTTTGTGAATTTTATCGTGATGCATGGTGATTGGATTTTGGTTTTGTTTGTTAGGCTTTGGAGTAGACTTGAGGGTCTACATCTTATGTTTTATATGATATTTTTGGTATTGGTTTTGGGAGTCCGATCGTCGATCCCAATTGGATGATTTTGAACAGTTAGATTTGGGTTGTTTTTCTGGTTTTCGCAGAAATCGGCATACCGAACCATTTCGGTATGCCTTTTTTCTATCAGTTTTGGTTCTTTAGTCGAAGTTCGATCGTTCTATTTTAGATGGTCAACCGAATCAGTGGATTTTGGTCGATTGAATCATCTTCGGTATAGTGATTTTGGCCAGAGTGTTAACCAATGACCTGATTGAATCATCTTGCAGGGTGGCTTGTCGTGGTAGTGCATACACCATTGGTCACGCCTCAATGGGCTGCTGAAGCCAATGTTAGTTGCTTGGCGTTAGGCAACATGACACACTATTGTTTGGCTTGTTATGGTGGTGGTTTTTTTAGCACTAATTCAGGTAATCAAGTTCTAACCTAGAGAAGACCGTAGCTTCTGAGTTGTGGTTTTGAAGTTTTGTGTTTGTTGTTGTTATGGTGGTGTTCTGGATGCAATAGAAGGCATTCAGACATCATTGGCTATCTGATCCACACAAAGAGAGTGTGTAAGTTTAGACTGTGTGGTTTTTGTGGTTTTCTACTAGTTTTGGACTTGACTTGGCAAAGAGTAACCATTTCAAGTATGTACAAGAGTTTTGAAAATATGCATATGGTTTTGGTTAAAATGGAGAAAAATAGTTTTGAAAGGCATTGTTTTAAAGGTTTGTTTGCTGGTTGGGCAACAATGGATTGCCTTGCCATGATCCTTATTGGTATCTGGGTGGGATGTCTATTTTCTAAGTTTTAAGTGTAGTTTTGGCGCTTGGTTTCTTTCGATTTATTTTCCAATTCTGTTTTGCAAAGTTAGACTTTGGTTTTGTGTTTAGGTGGGTGTGTGTTGGGTGATCTTTTAGTGGTCACTCACGTGTACTTTATTTATGTTTTTCACAGGTATAGGATAGGAGTAAGGTATATTATTAATGCACATAGAGAAGAATTACTCAACTGCACATCAAGGATTCTAGGTAAGTATGTTGTTTTAGATTTATTTCTATTTATTATGCTATTTATTATTGAATATGTTCCGATTTAGAAATTAGTGTTAAAGATTAACAAGAAAAATATAAGGTGTAACGACTAGGATCGTTACAAAGAGACTGGTGTTGAGAATGGTACTAAAAGTAGCAGAAGGAAGTGTTGTTGTGAGGGGATAAAGAATTGGTGATGGAAAGAAGAAAAATGCAAGAAAGACCATTGCTAGAAAAGGTGGTTTATATGTTAATGTTGTTGGGGGAATTGAGGCAGTGTTGGCAAGTATAGGAAGAGGAAGAGTTGTTGCTATATTGCACTATTTGAGATATGGTTGCGGTGCTAGCAGATGAAGAGGAATAGATGCTATTGCATGTTGGTACTACTGTTGTTACTATTGGTAGAGGAAGAGAAAGAATTGTTATTACCACAGATGTTGGTAGTATTGCTTCTATTGCTGGCGAAGGAATAGGAAGAACTGGGAAATTATCTCCTATAAGGCCTTTACAAGCATAAGAAGTCTCATGATAGGATCTCAAGCACGACAACCATCACCAATCCATTCAAAGCGAAGTCAACCAATTTGGAGCACCTTCTATGTGGTTCTAATAAGTTTGTGCAGTTAACTATAGTCATTGAGGTGTGCATTTTTTGTGAAGGTAAAGGTTTCATGTATATTTGTGTTTTGTAAATATACTGCTATATTTTGTGTTTTGTGAAGTTCTTTTTTTGTGAAGAACTAAGATAGTATGATTTCAAGATGAACTGTTGTTTGTCCTATGTTTATTAAAGTTATTTGTTATAAAAATCAGGTACTCAAACAATACATGAATTCGAATGAAACAACATTATTCTCCCTCTTGACATTGACATTGAAATGGAAATCAGGTATTCAAACAATACAATGAATTGAAATCAGGTCCTCAAATGAAATGACAATGATATTTAGTACTGGTACATAGATATTGTTCTTCCTCTAAACGTGTTTGTTACAAGTTGGTGAATAAACACATGACAACTACATATTAACAAAAATATCCTATCAATTTGGAAAAAGAATTAAAATATTTTTTTCCCATACACACTACAATATACACATATACATAAAAGTTTTAACATAGATAATTTTTTTTAAATTAACATTAACATAGATAATCCTTTCTAAATTAGCATTAACAAAATATTCTTGGTAGAATAAAAAAATTTTGTAGGGAAAAAAGACAATAAAAAATATCAATATTCTTTGTAAAAAAAATACATACACAAAAAAAAAGGGAAAAGAAGACGAAAAAGCAAAAAAAATATAGAAAAGAGATAGTTGTAGAAGAAAGAAGGCCGTAGAGGAAGAGGGAGGGCTTCAAAGGAGGGTGACTAGACTTGAAAATCGGGTCGAGCCGGCCCTAGGCCGTCTGGCCTAGCCTAGGCCCACCACGGCCTCTACCCGTCTAGCCCAGCACCGGGTCGGGCCAGGCTAGGCCCATCGTGGGTCGTGCCGAGCCCACGTGCTAGGCTCCCATAGGCCCGTAGAATAGGTCCATTTTAGCCCGCAAATGAGGATTAGGTTGGGCCAAACCGAGCTGCGTCAGCCCAGAATTTAAAAAAAAAAAAAGGACTGGGCCCGTGGGTCCGAAATAAAAAAAAAAGGTATTTGTAAAGTTCCTCAAGAATGTAAAACATCTTTTGTATTTTTTTATTTTTTATGTATTTTTTATTTTTTTAATGCATTAAAAATATTTTTTTTATTAATAACAAATTTAAATTTTGGCCCAATGGACCGGACTAGCCCAACCTGGCCCATCGACAGGCTGTGGGTCGTGTCAGGCCCATGATCTGTTAAAAGAGGCTTGACCTGGCTCGGCCCGGTCCAGCCTGCGGGCTGGCCCGACATGGTCCAAGCCCAGGTGGGCCCTTACGTTTTTGGACCGGGTCGACCCAACTCGGCTCACATTCCATGACTAAGGGTGACAGACGTCGGAAACACGCCACGGAGGAGGAGAGATAGCTGCGGAGAAAGAGAAACGATAGTAGAGTAGGGTACACGACGTTTTTAGGATGATTCCCAATGGAATGTGAATCAAATTCCTTACCTCTAGGGAAAGAATGAAATTCTCATGTTCAATGGGAATTTGATTCCCAAGGGAATTCCATTCCCATGCCTATTCCAAAGATTTTTTTTCTACCAAACATTGGAATGGAATTCTCTTTGACCTGGCTCGGCCCGGTCTAGCCTGTGGACTGGCCCGGCACGGTCCAAGCCTAGGTGGGCCCTTACTTTTTTGGACCGGGTCAATCCAGCTTGACTCACATTCCATGACTAAGGGTGACAGACGTCGGGAACACGCCATAGAGGAGGAGGGATAGCTGCGGAGAAAGAGAAACGACAGTAGAGCAGGGTACACGACGTTTTTAGGATGATTCCCAATGGAATGGTAATCAAATTCCTTACCTCTCGGGAAAGAATGAAATTCCCATGTTCAATGGGAATTTGATTCCCAAGGGAATTTCATTCCTATGTCTATTCCAAAGATTTTTTCCTACCAAACATTGAAATGAAATTCTCTCATTCCATTCCAATCCATTCTAGTTTCCATTCCAACGTATCAAATGCTACCTAAGTTTTTCATCTTGTTTACAAAGTTGATCTCCACAATCTCTAGCTTGTACAATGTTGGTAATCAACTTCCTTATCCCAAGAAGAATATCCACACTTCTTCCTCACTTCCTCGTTGAGACACCTAAAAAAAACGTCTTGAGATCAACCATAATGTGGGTTGTCCATAAGTCCACTGCAAGTCACACTTAGGACAATAATGTGATGCTAAATTATTCGATCTTGAAGAAGAAGCACTAGTTGAATCATGTCTAGTCTACCAGTGTCCTACATGGGACAGGAAGAAGAAGAAAGAAAAATGTTGTTGCTTCAGAAAAATATTCTGTGAAAAAGTAAAAGTTTCGAAGGCACTGAGATTATTTGTCAGAAACTCTATTGACATTGTTAAGTTCTTGAATGGTCAAGACTGTAGCTTGCTCTGGCAAATATCTGTGAAAAACATCAAAGCTCTCTGAGATCATCTGAGTTTGCCCCTCGATCCCTTCCACTCTGTTCTTTGCCGCTCCTGATGGCGGCATGTGGGATGCCTCAGGGGCGCCGTGAGCCCTACTTCCTTCGCTCTCGGAAGGCGGTGCCGGGGCGAGATCGGGACGTTTGGGCTGGATCTAAGGTGGCGTCTTCTCGGATGGTAACCCCTAACCCTCCTCCCTCTCTGATCTGCCCATTTAGGGGCAATCGGAAGAGGAAGGCTCCTGTTCCTCTCTGTGGATCGGCGCTGGAGGGTCATGCTCCCTCTGACTCCTCCCAGAGACGAACCCTTT
>JAMKQA010016770.1:0-24205 GCA_024699735.1 Posidonia australis
GATTTTGTGGTTTATGGATTTTATTTGCTGGATTAAGTGGGCTTAGGTTGATTTGCTGGATTTTAGGTTTAATTGGGTCAGGTGGGCTAATGTGGGCCTAGGGTTTTGGTGGTCGCGACCAGAGCATCAACCGGAGGAGCCTGCTACCAAGTGACTTCAAAATCGGGGTGTCTACAGTCGTAAATGGGGATATGAGAAAGGAACTCCCCTAGGGCATTACGGTCAAGGAATCGCTGAGCCAATCGAGGCAGAGGAATGGATAGAGCGTGAAGGATTGGGATACGAATGTCAGTATCACAAGTAGAGGTTGCCGCGTTTTGGTAAGTCCCCTAATATGTTCATTCCACGCAATTTAGCTAACTTCACTAGTGCAGGCATCTTGGATCTAAATCAAAGCTCATATACAGTATTAGTGCCACAACCATCAGTATGGGTTTATCCAGAAGAATCATATATAGAGAATGGCCAGACAGAGCAGGGCATTGAGCAGATCAACAAGTAGTTACAAGAATAGTGTCAGAACAATCAGCAGTCGATCAGGCAGTAGTGTTGGAAGATTCAGTCCAGAAGGCAGACTCAGGGAGTAGCCTAGAAGATGACACAATCGAAGATCTGGACATGTTATTCCAAGAACAATTAGAGGTGCTTGCAGAAGACTTGGCAGAGCACGACCGAGTTAGGAAAGGGAAGGCAGTCATTTCATCACCACCGTCAGAATCACCAATACCACCCCAGGACCAGGCTTCAATCATGGTCCTTCATGAGATAGAGAAGAAATATGCTAGACCAATGGAGTTAATCTCCTGTCAGCCGAGAGGCGGGTCTAGTTGGTATTGGCAGTTTCAACCTCACCTTGAGGGTGAGGGTAAAAAAAAAACAACATGAGTTAGGCTTAGGAGGTAGTACAGGCGGCAATAGTCTCACCTGTCAGTAGCAGGACAGTCGCCAGCATGCAGAACCCTTTGTAAATAGTAGAGAAAATACACAAAAATCAAAAAATCAAGAAAACCCAAAAAAATTGAAAAATCAAAAAATGTGAATAGGGAGGCATCAACTTCAGAGGCAGGGATCCCCAGGTCCTCAGGTAGCCCAGACAGTCAAGTAGAAGAGGTCGCACAGTGTCGTTACAAGAATATGAAAGTCACTGTGACTGTCATAAAGCGCCATTAGGGTGCAGAATCGGAAGAAATCTTCTCGATCGACATCATAGATCCGACCTTTGAGCAAAAAATCGTGTCAGAGCTTATTGCCTATGGAGAGGAAGATGAGGTCAGTGAAGCAGACAATGTAGATAATGATGATAATGCGCCATCACAATTTCAGTTTCATGATAATGACCCGGAAGGCCCAAATCTACATGTAGAGGAAGAGACAGAGCTTGTCAATATTGGCACGATAGAAGATGTTAAAGAAACACGTATCAGTGCCAAATTGTCACCAAAAGCAAAGGAAGATTTTATAACCTTCTTAAAAGAATATGTAGATGTCTTTGCATGGGGCTATGATGACATGGTTGGTTTAGACATTGAGGTGGTAGTACACACGTTACCGCTGAAACCAAATTCGAAGCCAGTCAAGCAGAAGCTTCGCAGATGGCGACCTCAGTAGCTGTTGAAACTTAAGGAGGAAATCATGAAACAGCATAAAGTCAATTTCCTCAAGGTCGTTCTTTACCTTGAATGGCTCGCCAATGTGGTGCTTGTGTCGAAAAAAAGACGGGCGGGTTCATATGTGCATAGGTTATCGAGACCTTAACAAAGCGAGCCCAAAAGATGATTTCCCGCTTCCCCACATAGATATTCTGGTTGACAACACAGCAGGGCATAAGATGTTATCATTTATGGATGGATTTTCAGGATATATCCAGATTAGAATGGCTGAAGAAGACATGGAGAAGACATCTTTCATTACCCCGTGGGGAGTCTTCTGTTACAGAGTAATGCCATTCGGGCTGAAGAATGCAGGTGCAACATACCAGAGGGCCATAACAGCGTTATTCCATGATGTTATGCACCAAGAAGTTGAAGTGTATGTGGATGACATGATCGCCAAGTCTAAAGAGCCTGAAGATCACCTTTCCTGTTTAAGAAAGTTATTTGACCGCCTGAGGAAGTATAAGCTTCACCTCAACCCCAATAAATGTGTATTCGGGGTATCCTCTGGAAAGCTCCTGGGTTACATTATCAGCCAGAGAGGAATTGAAGTGGATCCTCACAAGGCTAGAGCCATTATTGATATGCCTCCCCCTGCCACTGAAAAAGAAATTCGTGGATTGTTGGGACGACTGTAGTACATCAGCCGATTCATAGCACAGCTAACACCCATATGTGAACCAATATTCATGCTCCTGAGGAAGAATGCCCAAACACACTGGAATGATGAGTGTCAAGCGACCTTCGACAAGATCAAGCAACTTCTGGAAAAACCTCCAGTATTAGTTCCTCCACGCCAGGACGGCCTCTGTTATTATATCTCTCAACAACACAGTATTCTATGGCGCAATCCTAGGACAGCATGATGAATCAGGGCGTAAGGAGAGGGCCATTTACCATCACAGTAAAAAGTTCAATGACTGTGAGGTCAAATACAACTCCATAGAGAAAGTTTGTTTATCCTTGGTATGGGCCACTCAGCACCTCAGGCATTATATGATGGCATACCCAGTCTTGCTATTATGTCGACATGATCCTATCAAGTATCTATTCCAGAAGCCAGCTTTGGTGGGCAGATTTGTTAAGTGGCAGGTAATGTTGTCGCAATATGACATCACATTTGTCACAAAGAAGTCCATGAAAGGACAAGCGATGGTAGATCACTTGGCCAACCTACCCTTGCCAGAATATCAGCCACTACAAACACAATTCCCAGATGAAGACATTTTATTTGCAATAGGCGATGAAGAATTAGAAAGTCCTCAAAATGAGCATCAATGGTGTCTGTACTTTGATGGTGCAGTCAACAAAAGAGGAAGAGGTATTGGTGTAGTTTTGGCAACGCAAGGACAGTTACTACCCTTTGCGAGGAAGCTGACATTTGAATGCACCAATAACTAAGTTGAATATGAGGCATGCATCTTGGGATTACAAGTGGCATTGGAACAGGGTGTCCAAGAGCTTCAAGTTTATGGGGACGCAATGCTGGTCATTTCACAAATCAATGGTGATTGGAAGACAAACGACCAGAAGCTAGTGTTATATCATGAGCATTTGCTGAAGCTAATTAGTGAGTTCGATAATGTCAGATTTTCTTTCATGAAACGGGCCAAGAATGTATATGCAGATGCATTAGCTACCCTGGCATTGTGGCTATCGCTCCCAGAGGCACAGACAACGGACATCTCAGTTACTTGTCTAGAGCAGCCAGCGCATTGCATGCACATTCAAGAAGCAGAATTGACAGTTGAATTGCCCTGGTATCATGATATCAAAGTTTTCTTGAGACTGGTAGTTTCCCATCTAGTATTTCTCCAACAGACAAGAAGACCTTGATACGGCTGGCCTCTAAGTATGTACTTGGGGCAGGGCATCTATATAGGACATCCTATAATCAAATGCTTCTTAGATGCGTGGACAAGAAGGAGGCAGATATATTAACGTTGAAGGTTCATGTAGGCACATGCGGTCCACATATGAACGGAGTACTCTTGGCCAAGAAAATTATGCTGTAGGGTTACTTCTGGTCCACCATGGAAACAGACTGTTGCCAGTTTGTGCGAAGATGCCACAATTGCCAAATACACGGTAATTTTATACATGCTCCCCCACAACAGTTACATCGCATGTCATCACCTTGGCCCTTTTCCACTTGGGATATTGATGTTATCGGAGCCATTCATCCAGCTGCATCCAATGGACATTGCTATATTCTTGTGGCCATCGATTATTTTACAAAGTGGGTCGAGGCGACATCGTATGAAACAGTTACAACGGCAGTTACAAAAAATTCATTAAGAATAACATTATTGCCAGATATAGGGTTCCACATGCCATTATATCAGATAATGGGGCTAACTACATAACAAGGAGAGTTGAGGATTATTTTCAGGGTTACAAAATCAGGCATCACAGACCCTCTCCTTATCGGCCACAGATGAATGGAGCCGTAGAGTCAGCCAATAAGAACTTGATAAAGATCTTGAAGAAGACAGCTGAGACCCACAAAGACTGGCATGAGAAGTTGCCTTATGCATTATGGGCTTATAGGACCTCAGTCTGGACATCAACGGGAGCAACGTCGTACTCACTTGTGTACGATATGGAGGCAGTCCTTCCTTTCAAAGTGGAGATTCCATCATTGAGAATTCTGATGGAAGCAGAATTAGATGAGTCAGAATGGATCCAAGACCGTTGTGTTCAGCTAGACTTGATTGATTGACGAGCATAGATTACAGGCCTTACACCATGCCCAATGCTATCAGAAGCGAGTGGCCCGAGCATATCAGAAGAAGGTCCGGCTCAGAAATTTTGAGCCTGGTGATTTGGTTTTGCACGCCATTCACTTACCTGATGCCCGAGGAACGTTTAGGCCCAACTAGCGTGGGCCATTTATTGTGAAAGAAGCCCTGTCTAGAGGCACAGTCATTCTTGAGGACATGGATCATGGGGAGTAGTCAAAGTCAATTAATGCTTCCTACTTGAAAAAGTACTACCAGTAACCCTTAGCCAATCCAGAGCCTTGCATCGTGAACCATGCATCTCTATATTTTACGCTTTTTTTCGCATGCTAGTATTTTAAGTTACTGCATCCAAACATTACATAAATCATGTCATATGCACTGTATTTTCTTTTTATTTGCATTTTAGTTATAAGCATAACCATTGCCCGATGAGGAAAATTGGGAAGCCAGTCTGCTTAGGAAGAATTTTGATCATCCTCATGTGTTACTACCTGTGTGACCTAGGGAGTGAGGGAGCAACTATGTGTGGGAAATTGGACGAATTGTACAAATTCCAAAGGGGCCTATACCTCAATAGGGAGATAAAATGATAGGTTGTGAGTGAGCGTGAGCCAAAAAAAAAGAAGACATCAGAGCACAAAATAAATAAGGAGATAGAAGTTGGCTCCAAGGAGAGTGGCATGCAAGACGACTCTATCCCTATCACATAACTTGGAGAGGAGTTGAAGCATACACCTACAAAACCCACAAAGGGACTAGCCACCCCTTTTAGATCAAAAAGAAAAGAGAGCAGCCACCCCTTAGCCTAGGTGTTTATTACCTCCAAGTAGGGGTAGTGTAAGTCATCATGCCTTAGAGGGAGTAAAAAAAAAAGGAATTATTGAAAAGAGTAGGTGTAGGGCCCAAAGAGTTTGGCACGGAGTCCTGGTTATCCTAAAATGCTGTCAAATGAGAGCCACAAATAAGCCTAGACATTCAAGTAGCGTCATGTGAGTCAAAGATAATGTCGTTCCTTGTAGCAGGCAATAAAGGCTTCCCTGGCGCTGAGGGCACCAATATTTGTAAACCATGCATAGATCTTGCCTCCATATTGTGTTTCTATAAATCATTTAGCATTTTAAATCACTCATTTTTGCATCGCTTTGCAAGGCATTTGTCCATATTCCAACCAGGGGCATGCCAGCTGCCTTTTTGAGTTGCAATATTGGCAAAAGGGAGTTCCGACCAGAGACATGTTAACTGCTCTTTGTTTGGAAATGGGTCTTTGACTAGAGGCATGCCAGCTGCCATTTTAAGTCACAAGAATCACTGGGACAGTGCTATTAGGAGCATGCGGGTAGACACAGACAGACCGGTACAGAATCTGAAATGATACAATGTGCAAGCAAAATTGTCTTTTATTACAGCCCATCAGTTGTACAAGATTTGCTCATTTAATAATAACGGACCCTAAGATGTATTCAGTCAACTCTTGCCCTTTTTGAGCTACTAGCTCCTGTAAAAGAAGTGCCACTAGGAGGAAGTTCATTTATAGGCCAAGTTTCTTGAATTTTGGCCTTATACTCTACTATGCAATCTGAGCCTTCAATAATGGCAAGCCCAGAAGATTGAATGCTAATACACGTCATGCGGGCCAGCTCAAAGGTCGTCACATCAGAACCAAGAATGTATCTTTTGAAGCAGTCAGGCATAAGGCTTTGCGTGATCAAGTCCTGGCAAAAGCTGAATTGACGAAGAACACGGACAGGATGATATTCCACACCTCCTGTTAACCCCAGAAGGACAACAAGTCGCATGTCGCTATCATTAAAGAAGACAGTGAAGGGCTTTGGAGTTGTGAACAGAATACGCCAAACTACAGTGTCCTTGGTGAGATTTCGTAGTTTGTCACACAGCTCATGTACGCCTGGAAGGGTGCGTGAATGGTTGGTCCTTGGTCAGAATGTTGAGGGCGCAGGACTTCCACCCCCATGTGGGTAGCGAGCCAAACCTGGCAGGGAAAAACAAAGCACAGTTAGATAGGCACAGCAAATCATTGAAGTAACATTGTTAACTCACTTGCACTAAGGCGCCGCAACCATTGAAATGCCTAGAACGTTTTAGGGCCCAGTCCAAGCCAACATAAGTCTCCACCAGAAGAATGGGGCAAAATCAATTTGGCGAGTGATCATTGCCAATGCTATTTCTGCCACCTCAATAGCAACTATCATCCGACCGTGGCTGAAGATGAGCTCTCCAAGGAAGCGTATCACAAAGCAATGAAGCCACAAGCTACCTGAGGACAAATGAGTGCTGACAATCTTGTCAAAGTAGTCCAGGCGCAGCATGGTAGCCGACCCATCCTTACAAATGCGGCTTTTCTCGCAAGCACTTCGAGACAAACCGGTCAGTTGGCTCAGGATTGAAGCGTAGCTAGTGCGGTGCATAAAGACAGGCAGGGACATGTATGGTGACAAGCCACATATCCATCGAACTTCTTCCAAAGTGAGAGTCAGCTCTATCTTCCCAAAACGGAATTCATGGAAAGTGGGTTCCCAGAATCTTGCGATGGCACATAATAAATGCCAGTTTACTTCCACTTTGGCAATATTCAGTAATGAGGATGATATGCCCCAAACCCGTAGTTACTCACGATCCATAGCAGTTAATGCATCAATCCATGCTCGCAGAACATCAGAGCAGTACTTCGGTGTCACCATGGTTGGGTATCCCTGTGGAAATAGTATTGGGTCAAGATATGGCAGGATCAAGTCTGGGGCCAATAGAAATGATTTGGCAGAACATTTTCTCATGGCAGGAAAGAACAAATAAAGACTGTAAATCAAGAAAGAAATTGGCAAGACATGAAAATATGCATCAGAAAATAATTTATTTTGTCTTTTGAAAATCTAAGGTGCGATGAGACATCAACTTATGTAGCCTTTTCTTTTTGCAATATATGAGAGGTGCACAAGGCCCAAAAATAAAAGAAAATCAAAACATTCCTTCACATGGTTTGATAAGAATAGATATATGTTTTTCCTTCCATGTAGCAAGATGTGAAGGAATATAAACAACAATATTTAGCATGGGGATATATGCATGTGCAAATAATCATCTCAAGGGGAAAGATCACATACCATTGCAATGGAGGAGAGAGCGTAGCCGGCGCCAGAAGAATAAAAATAGAGTTGCAGGAAGGATTGAAGGCTCGTGAATGGTTTTTATAGTAGAGAAGGTGGTGGATTTCGTTTGGAGTTGTGAAGTTATATAGGGAAATGAAAAGGGGTCGCAGTAGAAAAGGAAGACGAACTGGCGAATTTGCGGGGAGCACCAAAGTGGCGCACGAATCAGGCACACCAAGGTGGTGCACGTAGCTGGCACACCACCTGGTGGGCGTCGGGCAGCACCTCCCCTAAAATGCTAAGCTCGCCCAAATCGGCGCCATCTCTTGAAACCTGCATGGAAGTACACATTTCACACACACAAGTACCCAAGAAGAGGGCTGCATTCTAAAGCCAGATTTGCATTCATGGGTTTTTTTAAAACACAAGGTACATTATTCGAGATACAAGTTGTAGCATTCATACAAAGACTAGCAAACAAAAAAGTGAGATTGAAAAAAAAGGAAACAACTACTCCTCGTCGGACTCCTTCTTGTCAGATGATGTCTCCTGGAAGCTCTTGGCTAGGAGTCGAGCCCCTCACCGGGTGATCTGGCGTGACCACTGGGCAGCAGCTGTTGCTTGGGAGTGGGCAGAAGAACTCAGGACCCTCTGTGAAACCTTTGTGTTAGAGCGGTCCTCCTCGGATGCTTCTAAGGTGAACTCTCCACTGCTAGCCACATTCACCTCGTGAGTCGGATAGTCTTGCTGTCAAAAGAATGTTAGATTTATATCAGTGGCAAGTATGCTGTTAAAAGAAAGTGGCAAAAATAAAAGGGGAAGGAGTACCCAGATGATGTTACGCCAACGTAGTTCCTTCATGAATTTGCAAGTGTATCAGGTGAATTTGTGATGAAAATGAGGTGATTTATAAAATAAAGGCACATACGCTTTTCTGCCTGATATCCTCATAAAAAGAGGCAAAGTGCTCCTCAAAGCCCTGAAAAAGTAAAACAAATGTTAGGTCTGTTCTTTTATATGAATGAACTATTCAAGCAGAAATTACAATAATTTACCTGGGCCTAGTTGGAGGCATACCACATTTCACGCTAGCTATCGCGCACGGCCTCCTAAAAAAGGTAGGGCTTCCCGACCTACCTGTACCAAGCTAAGTAATCTGTATAGTTGACTTCTCGAAGAATACGTCTGTCCTGAGAAGCCACAACAGCGGCATGTCGACTCCTGGCAGTGGCACGAGATGGGATTGGGAGATCCATGTCTGAAGGAGGAAGGGTAGGAATGCAGAATTCGTTCAAAAACTGGTGCCTCACACGCCCCAGGAAGAAATAGGCTGACTTTTTCATGCAATAAAACTTCACTTGTTTGTCCCTCAGAACACGATCAGAGTTCAGAGGTGTCCAGTTTAAGTCGTCATATCTTGATAATGGGCGCAAGTGAACCTGTTTGCAAGAATAAACAATGATAAGAAATGCAAGAAAATATGGACATGCAAAAAATGAAATTCCAAATAGAAAAACTTACGTCGTCGAGCTCTACCAAATCCAGTAGATATCGGTAGGACTCGTAGCTATAGACCCCTGCAGCAGCCCGATGGTCAAGCTCGACCCACTGGTGGAGAAAAGGGAGAAGCTCATCACGGAGGCGGCCAAAACAGTGTCCCCGTGTAATATGTTCCATGGCCCAGTACTAGCAAAGGAAAGCAAAAGGCCAGTTAATCAGATATCATCAAGAAGGGAAATTTTTCAAAAATAAAGTAAATACTTACAGTGAGCAGGGGATGCAATCCCACATGAGACCGATGACCCAGCCTAGCTACATTATCAAGCCCGTAGATCAGCCAAGTGTAGCTAGCTCCAGCCTAGTCATAATGATCCAGGTACTCCAAGTTGGTCAAGTATGCTAGTCAATCCGCATGAATGCAATAAGCAGAAGAATCATTGCTAGCAGATCCAGTAGGAAGTGCTTGAGTACAAAATTTGCCTCATCACTGCCCGGCTCCGGGTTGGGCTAGAACTGGTTCCACTCTCTAAGCCTCCCCATTGTGATCATATGTTTCCCCCTAGGTGGCTTTGGAGGAACACGGCCTAAATGTGCAAGAGTCAGATGCATCTCGTGTGTAGTCTCGCCTATGATCGGCTCATCGCTGAATGGGAGACCCGTCAGTAGGGCCCACAGATCGGGTAGGACAGTCAGCTCTCCGAATGGAAAATGGAAGGTATGCGTCTAGAACCTCCATCTCTCCACTGAGGCTCGGAAGAAGTTGTAGTGGCCATGTATAGCTGGAATGCGGAGTAAGCCACCAAAAGGGGACCGATGGAGCAAGAAGTCCTGTAAAAACTTGGGTAAACAGCGGAAATGTTTAAGCATAGGGACCCAATGACACCGCATCACCCGGTTAACGTCGCCAACCTGAAATAGTAACAGCAGAATAAATGTAGGATCAGACAAGCAGTAATGTCAAAGTCAAAATATGCTAAAAAAAAAAGAAAAAAGAAAATACTAAAATAGTTACCACGAAGTCGGGGCTCTTGCAAATATGATCGTCGTTAAGTAGTTGCCCCGTAAAGTTGCCAGACTCATGAAAGTGCATTTGTTAATAAAGATGGTAGGTTTATGTCACATATACAGGTTACTCCAGTTTAGCTTACCTCGACGGGGGCAGTAGGTGTCGAATTGCTGGAAGCACGTGACCTCGAGGAACTGCCTCGTCACCGTGGACGAGAACTAGAGGGTGTGTCCTGGGAAAGCTGTGGGGTCTCCCCCTCGGGAACTGGATCACCCTACAAGGAGGCAAAGGTCAAGTCAGGATTTAAGTAGCGGAGTCAAGCAAAGTAAAGGTGGAATATTCGAGCATAACAAAGCTCAAGTCTCGAGATAATGTGTGGCATTACAAGTGTTTGCTATTAGATACATTCATAAAATGGCAGAATAAAAAGCATGATATGCACAAGCAGAGCACATTAGCATGCATTACAAGATCTTGGCATCAGCAGTTGTTTATAAAAATGCAGATTAAAACAAGATGCAAGCATAGCCCAATATTGCGAGATAGGGTCCATTATTGAAAAAAGGAAGTTACGTGAGAATATGGGAGTTCATGAAAAAGCATAGTTTTTTTGGCGCTCATTAGTGATTTTAAGCATGGTAGTAAGGCATTCTTGTTGCTGTAAGGTGAAAGTATGAATACTCACTACTCTGTTATGTATTTTGCCCATGATTTGCAATTGAGCATTATTTGGTTACTTAAGCTTGATTTGATAAAAATCGAGGCATGCATAGCAATGACAGGAAAAATTATTTCAATCTCATAGTAAGATAAATGATGGCCCTATAATTCAGGGACGAGCATGGATCTGTAGTCGGTGGGATTCAAATTTGCAAAGCTTGTTACCTATTAGCCAACTTATCGCCACCTCACCACTGGCCTTCCCAGCAGTTCACTGGAGTTCACCACCACACCTTCGACCACTCCACCCGTCGGCATACCCAAGCCACCTGACCGCCAGAGTTCACCACCACAACCCACCGTCGGCCTGACCACCCCACAAATCTCAACCCGTCATCACCACACGACCAAACCCACCACCACCACACAACCAACCCGCCATAACCCATCGCCGGAGTAGACACCACACCCAAAACCCACAGTAGCCGCTGGCGGTTTGAACCGCCGAGCCCTAACCACAAACCACCGGAGCCACTCCGTGCCCACTGGAACCCATGAGTCGTCGACCATTCAGCAAGAAATGAGAGGCAAAAGGGAATGCAAGCCCAAGCAAGAAACAGGCATAAAAAAGGAGATCAGGGATACCTCCACCAGTGAGCCACTCTCCAGCCAGTCTCGGAGAGTCCGATCCATCGCCATAGTCGCTACTGATGACCCGAGCAAAGCCGCCGCCGCACCTAGCCGCTGCACCAACCCAAAGAGGAGATCTCGACCATTGACTAGACGGTCAAGGTTTTTCCTATTCCTTTCCTTGGATTTTCGCAGGCGTGAAATCCTTTTGTTTGACTTTTGACCGGGCGGTCAGAGTCGACCTTTGACCGGGTGGTCAAGGTCATTTCTTTTCCTTTTCCTTGGATTTTCGTGGGCGCGAGATCTTCTTCACTTTTGACGTGGCAGTCAAAGTCGACCTATGACCGGGCCGTCAAGGTCTTATCTTTTCCCTTTTCCTTGGGTTTTCGCAGGCGCGAAATCCTTCTGTTTGACTTTTGATCAGGCGGTCAGAGTCGACCTTTGATTAGGCAGTCAAGGTCATTTCTTTTCCTTTTCCTTGGATTTTCGCGAGCGCGAGATCCTCTTCCTTGACCTTTGACCGGGAGATCAAGGTCATTTCTTTTCCTTTTCCTTGGATTTTCGCAGGTGCGAGATCCTCTTCCTTGACTTTTGACCGGGCGGTTAAAGTCGACCTTTGACTGGGCGGTCAAGGTCTTATCTTTTCCTTTTTCCTTGGATTTTCGCGGGCGTAGAATCCTTTTGCTCGACCTTTGACCGGACGGTCAAGGGCATTATCCTTTTCCTTGGATTTTTGCGAGCACGAGATTCTCTTACTTGACTTTTGACTGGGGGGTCAAAGTCAACCTTTGACCAGGCAGTCAAGGTCCTTATCCTTTTTCCTTGGATTTTCGCAGGCGCGAGATCCTCTTCAGTGACTTTTGACCGGGCGGTCAAGGTCTATTCCCTTCCTTTTTCTGGATCTTCGTAGACGCGAAATCCCTTTGCTTACCCTAAGTCCGTGCGAACAGGGACTCCTTTCTTGCTTGACAAATAATGCGATTTGTCATGCCCCTTTTCTTTGGACTTGTCATATCCCACCCCCTCAGGTTGATAACCTTAATAATTCGGCTGATGAGTCTGACAACTTGTCATGTCCCTGCCAATGGTTCCCTCTGTACACAAGGTTTCTTTAATATTTTTGCAATATCACTTCATCATTAGCATCAACTTTGCATTTTACTGTCAAGCATCAGCTCTTGCATTTGTATTTTTCATCGGCATTGCATTTTCCGCATTTGGCTCAGCATTCGCACACGTTTTGCACTTTGCATTTGCATATTTGCACTTGGCAGCAAGTCATGACTTTCGATGCATCCACCAGATAAATGACCTATTGCCTATAGAAAACATCATTTCTCCGCAGCCTCAAAATGGGGGTATCTTGTCAACCCTGAGTGTCGGTCTCAATTCCCTTCGTCCCTTGACCTCGCTCAAGGAGGGGCATCTGTAGACACCCCAATTTTGAGGCAGCTCGTAGGCAAACTCTCCTGAAGATGTTGCTTTGGATACGACAAGCCTAACCTCATTTGAACTTTATTTGGCATCGTGGTTACCTTAAGCCTATAACAAACTTATGGTCCAATTTACAATTCAAGCAGTTAGATCTGGAGCACTAATGTGGAGCACCAATATGAAGCACCATGCTGGCGCACAACCACTTTTCAAGATACTGGCTGTTGGCTTTTCATCTTCTGTGCTTGTAACCTTCACTTGTGAATATTCCTCATAAATCTACGCAAGGCTGTTGAGTTTCGAAGCCTTTTGCATCCCAAGGAGTTACCTCTTCATTCTCTTTAAGAAGCCCTTCATAAGCAACATTTTTCTCTCTTGGCAGTCCACCCACTCTTAGCAACTAGTTCTCTTGCATCCCTTAGCACACCCTTGCATCCCTGAGCACCCCCAGTTGTGTCCAAAGCATCATGGAGAAGCCACCTCGAGTCACCAAGGAGTACATCAAAAGGTATGTTCCCTTTTCACCTCCATATAATCTCTGCATGATTTTTTGAATGAAGCTCATACTGTAGATTCAATTGATACAATACTTTTAAGTTCATGTTTCTTGCATCCTTTGCCATGATGATATTTATTTGCACTTTTGCTGTGTTGATGCTCATTTGCACTTTCTTTGCTTAGTTTGCAAGTTTATGACGCTTTTTTTATGCAAATCTTTTCAATGCTTGTCAGTCATGATGTTTGCTTGTACTATGACGTGCCTTTTGCATTCCATATCATGTTTCCATGCTGTTTAAATCATACATGATATTCCCATGCATCATAAAGAAAACATATGTAGCTGCAGTCCTTGTGAATCCATGAGTATGATTAGAAAGGAGAGATTGATAAGAGTGTTTTAATGCTTAATTATTTAACATGATTAAGCTCCCTGGCATATAGGTTAAATGACTTGAGTAGTCAGTAACTTGTTTAGCTGCATACATCTAGCCCAGGCTCAGAAATTAGACCACTGTCTGAAACAGAGTATCTGGAGTGCACCAACCTGGCACACTAGGTTGGAGCACATAAGTGGCGCACCATCCTGGTCACAGGGTGCAAATAGCCAACCTTTGCATCATGATCTGCATGTTACTTTGATTGTCCGGGATTTTGATCTTTCTAATTTTTGTTCTCTGATATATCATGATCATTCATGCATATTTCTAGCATGTAATAACATAGTTTATTTTTGTTTTGCATCTAGTGAAGTTAGCTTGTTACCTGGATTTGGTGAACTGTTGGCCTTTCAAGACTCTCTATGTAGAGTTCTATTGCCTCAGTTTATAATCTAGACCTAGGTAGCATAGCTAGGATTCATTGGCTTTTATTGAAGTAGTGTTGTGTTATCGTTGTGAGGCATGTCGCTTTTGAGCACAAGACTTATATCATGTTTTCTTGGGTTTCCTCTTTCCGTTATGACCTTGTGGAAGGGGGGGCACATGTGATCAGGTGTTTAGATGTTCATGATGCGTTTTCAGATGATTTTATGCATATTTGCAAGATTTTATATCACTTCACTGGCACACTTTTCTAGCACACATTAGTAGAGCACATAGGTGGCGCACCAGTCTGGCGCACCACACAGGTGCACCTGCCTGTATTTCACTGCACACAGTAGCTTTTTGGCATGATATTTAGCATGATTCCCGGTTACCTTTGCCTTTTGTTTTTTTTGGGTGTCCTCCTGAATATATCAGGATGACTCTAGTCTGTTTTCATCCATATTTATGCATGGTAGCTTAGGTTTTGCATGCAGCAAAGCGAGGACGTTAGCCACTCGATATTGTTGGATCCGTGGTTATATCCGTCCAATATCTTTGCATCGGCTTTTGATCCACAACTTGGGTGACCTTTCAGAGTATTACGACACATCCAACAGTCCCTCCCCCCATGTTTAGCATAAGGCACCACTTACATATAGAGTTGCATTGCATGTCGCCCTTGGGCGTATAGAAACAGGCTGAAAAGCCAACATTTCATATAAGTAAACAAGAAACCCATGAAAGATCGATTTTCGGGCGCACGAGGGTGCCTAATACCTTCCTCTTGTGTAACAGGGATCCTTGCCCATTTTTGGTTCATGTTGACTTTTTTTCCATTGACTTATTGAATAGTTGCTACAGTGCACTGTAGCACAGTCCTCCTTCTTCCCCAACGATCAACACTTCCTCCTTGCCACGATCTGCCCAACTGCCATTACCCACGAACTCTTCACCCATTCCACCTCTTAAAGCTTTGACAACTGCACCAGAAGAAAAGAAAACTGGAACGGAGAGAGAAGAGAGGAAGAGAATAGAGAGACGACCGGAGGAGAAAACCACCTCCACACCCCTGATCTAGAGAAACCCTTTGATTCTCCACCTTTAGAGCCTTCCTCCAAGCTCACTCGCAACCCTAGAGACCCTCTGGAACGTCGCCAGAGTATCAGCCCAAAGGTGCACCGTCGTCGAGCTTCGCCGGAGGACATCCAATCCACCAACCAGGTACTCCTCTTCCCCATTCTTTCATTCCTCAATGTATGCCTTAGGTCCAGTAGACTCTTCCTAGCTTTTTAGGCAGGATTAGCAGGTGAAGGCCTCCCCGCTGTCGTCCTCCTTTCCTCTAGTGGTGGGTTCCCCACCATCGGTGAGGCTTAGGCCACGTAATTAAGGGAAAAACCCCTTGGCTCTCCCCTCCATCCTCCTCTGTATCTTCCTGGGGTCCCCCTCGCTCGAAAGGGGGACTGTCCAGCATCCTGCGCACGAGGGTGTTGTTGCCGGCTTGTCGTCGCTCCGCACCGATGATCGCCGTCGCGACGTCGTGGAGTCTCTGGAGCCCTCCAAGTGTCGTCGTGACCCCTGCGCACTTCCCTAGTGAACGTCGAGCTCCCACGAACTCTGGAGAGTTGTCATCCCACAGCATGAATAGCCACGAGGTCTCAACGACACATCACGGCCGTCGCCGACGATAGAGAGACGAGGAGGACACCTCCATCGCTCGCGAAGCCTCCTGGTACCTCCGGAGCCTTCGCTGTGCTCACCACAACGTCCCAGCCACGGTGCCGCCGCTTGGAGCTTCCACCGTTGTCTTCTCCGGCGACGGCCGCCGCACGCCGGAGCTCGAGGTGCAGCCCACCGCCGTGGGGGAGCTCACCGTGGCTCCCCCTTACTTCCTCGACCACCGCCAATGCCTTCCTGCCGCTGCGCCGTCGTCGGGAGCTCGTCGGATTAGGCACCGGCGAGGGGTCGCCGACGATCTTCGAATAGAAGAGATTTGGGTTTGTTTTCATTATTTTATTTTAATTTTTTAATAATTACATTTACGTCCTCATTTTAATTACTTTTAGGTCCTTATAATTACTTTCAAGTCCATTTCCATTACTTTTAGGTCCTTTCTTACATCCAGGTCCTTTTTTATTACTTTTAGGTCCCTTTTTATTACACATAGGTCCTGTGGTTTTATGTTTAAGCCCCTGGAAATTTAAATAAGTTTCATTTGTTTATTATTTATGTAAATATTGCATTGTTTCTCCTATTTAAATGATAATTTGATTTTCAGACCCATATATTTTTATTTCTTCACAGTAAGACCCCTATATTCATGTTTTCTTTGCAAATGAGTCCTGAAAGTTTATTTTGTGATCCTTGACTTTTCATAATTTAAAATTGCATTGTGAATATTGCACTTTTTGTCCTATTTAAATTTCAATTGCATTTCAGTCCTATTCATACATGTTTTATCACATTTAAACCCTTGAGATTATGTTTTCATTGCATTTAGGTCCTAGTCTTTTGCATTAAGCCTCCAAAACTTTAAAAATGAGTTTTTCATGTGTATTTTGCATCTTAGACCTCAGGAAACTTCATAATTGCACTGGCCAACATAAAATCCCAATTTTTATCACATTCAGGTCCAGAAATTTTGCATAAAAGTCCCTGGATTCACATTAAATCATTCCTGAACATAAAATTTACATTTTGACCCTTAGATTAATTTCAAATCCATCATTTAGGGTTTTAAATGTTTTCCTGCACATTTTGGGGCATTTTTCACTCATTGCATTTCATGTTTTGCATTTAATCACAGATTCTATTCAAAAATCATGTTTTCATTGAGATTTGATCCTTAGCCTTACATTTTAGTCACATTTGCACTTATGTGTGAATTTTGCACTTCAGACCCTGAATTTTCAGGAAATTATCCAAGTGCAACTTTTATATCCCTGTGCCACATTGACATTGGATCCATCATTTGCATGTTAGAATAGGGGTCGTGAACATGTTTTTTCATCTAGATTCTCACTCCTTTTGTGAATTTTGCATTTTGGCCCTTATGTTTGTCTTTTATTGTATTTTCATCATTTTGTTGATTTTCTCCCCCATGTTTCTTGCAAATAACATCTTCTTGATATTTGGCACACATTTTGACTTAACTTTGACCATGCATTGTCCCCATGCATGCATTCATCATATTTGACCACTAAAATGACCAAATTGTGCTTGTGTCATCAATTCATGCACATGTGTGTCTGTTATTACACCAAGTCATGTGTAACCTCTGCCCAAAGCATTCCTTAGAATCCTTTACCCATTTAGGTACATTTCCATGCATTTTACATAGTTTTTGTTGTATTTGCACATTAGTCCATTCTTTTTGGATAAGTCTGCATTTCATGCATTCTTTCGTAGACTTTTCTCCCATCTATCTTCGGATTCTTTCATCTGATATTTGATTTGACTATCTTTATTCCATGTTTTCAAATTTTTTCGATTTGATTTGGATTTCATCGCCCAAGGGCGTACATTAACAGGCCTGAAGTTCGACATTTGACCCCATCACGGATTATTTTTCCCCTTTTTGATTTTCACGACTTTTTCCATGATTCCAAGAACACGGGTTGACTTGAATTTTTATCCTTTTGACATCAACATGGTTTTTGGAGGCATTCTTTACAAAAACGTCGTCATTTCATGTGATTTTCTGTGATTTTGTCACTTCATGTGGATTTCTCCGTAATTTTTGCACATCATCTTTCACATCCATCTAGTATTGTCTTGGCACTCACATCAGCATGATTAGAACACAATCTAGGCATAACAAACATTCATTCAGCCTCAAGCAAGCGAATTAGATTAGAAAGACAAAGTTTCTCGGGTATACGAGGTGCCTAACACCTTCCCCGTGCGTAATAGGAATCATTACCCATCCTTTGGTTAGTAGACATCTGGCCTTCACGTTTGCGTCTCATTCATTTACTTTTAGTAATTCGTTTGTGGTTTTCCTCGTCTTTCCCTTAAAAGACCAGGTGGTGACTCCATTTCTCTCCCTCTCGTCCCGTCTCGCGCCCTCACCATCTCGACATGGGTTGTGGCCTCCTCCACCTCTGGCGCGACCCCCGCACCGGATCGGCCCCCGGGCCGTGGGCACTGTCACAGGTGTCATATGCTAAACAAGAGTGCATGGGATGTGGGGTGTGTCCTAATGCTCAGAAGGGTCACTCGTATCACGGGTTAAGCATTGATGCAAGGATATTGCATAAATAAGATCAAAGATCTAATAACTTCGAGTGATTTTCATCCTTGCTTTACTATACGCTAAACATGATATATCATGTATGAAAAAGGCTGAAAACAGAGTGGGGTCTTCCTGATATATCCAGGAGCACAATCAGAGAAAACCAAAAGCAAATCAAAACAAGAAACATGCTAAACATCATGCCAAATGCTACTGTGTGCAACAAAAAATAGGCTGGTGTGCCTGTGTGGTGCGCCAGACTGGTGCTCCAGTTTGGTGTGCCACCTATGTGCTCTACTGATGTCAGGAAAGTGTGCCAGAGAAAATCAGAACGCCATGCAATGCAAAATTCTGTAATATGATGGATTCTAGAATATCATGCAATGCAAAGTCCTTGCAAACTCAAAAATGCAACTTAAATATCTATGAAAATCCAAGCATGAAAAGATAACATGGATCTTGTGCTCAAAGGCGAAATGCCTCACACAAGATCACACCCTTTTTATGCTAAATAAAGACAACAAGAATCAGCCATACTATCTGGATCATTGACTGATGCATAAGAATCTCCATGTAGGAGTCCATGGGGCAATCAGCCTACCAGATTTCAGCGATGAGCCAAATATACAAAGTGCAAAAGTCTTAAAAATAGTATCATCTTAAGCTGAAAACATGCATGCAAAGACATATAATATCAGAGAATCAACACCAAGAAAATCAGAGTCAAAAGCATCAGGGAAACCATGTAGATTATGATGCAAACAGGGTGATTTATTCTCTGACCAGACTGGTGCACCAGAATGGTGCTCTGGTAAGGTGCGCCACTTTGGTGTGTTAGAGTAGTTCTCCAAAGAAACCCTGAATCAGACTACAGTCTGATTCAGAATCTGGTCTAGATTTCAGAGATCAATGATTTTTTCCTTAACCTAGATCAGTTATACAGATGATAAGAGACTGAAACATGATGAGACACAAACAAATGAAAGTCTTTTATTACTAGTTTCAAATCATGCCAAATCATAGGTTGATGACTGCATACATGCTTAGGATTCTAAAGAATATGTATGAGTTAATAAGGTCAATAATCTCATGCAAATGGTAACCACATAGAAGGCATATTGGCTGCTGATTTCCTAGCATATGAGTGCATGAATCATGATTCTCTATGTGAAAGAAACAGAGATGAAAGACAAGTTTGCAACATAAAATCAGATTATCTATGAAGTTCATGACATGCTTTACTCAGTGCAAGAACTAGGATTAAAAGTAAAAGAAGGGAGATGAACTTACCTTGCCCAAGGTGTTCCTTCTAAGAAAACTCAAGATAACACTTCCTTGTTGCTTTGGAGGGGCTGGAGATGCTCTAGAAGGCCAAGATATTCTCAAGAAAACGAGAGACACTTGCTGGAGTAAGTAGATAGCTTGCTCAGGATTAACCAAGTGTGTAAAGGTTGCAAATGGAGGTCCTTATATAGGACTTTACAAGGGTAACTCCCATGGAATGCAAACAACCTCGCAAACGAAGAGTCTAGCGTAGATTCCCATGGCATATTCGCTGGTGAGGTTTACAAACATGGGAGGTGGAAAGCCAGCAGCCTGAGAAGTGGATGTGCGCCACCTTGGTGCTCCAGCTAGGTGCGCCACCTTGGTGCTCCAGCTAGGTGCGCCACTTTAGTGCTCCTGCTTGGTGCTCCAGCTAGGTGCCTGAATTACTAATTGGGCTGCGGACCTGCTATAGGTTTGTGGTTGGTTTAGCTGATGGGATTGAGTTTGCCACATCCAAAACAACATCCAGAAAGTTTATCTATGAGCCACCTAAAAATTGGGGTGTCTACAGTAAGTTTTTAAGTGCATGTTATAAATGTAAGTCACCTTCTCACTCAGTAGCATTATATAAATTTTTTCAGGACTATACAACCTCCTCCACCTCTTCTCTTACTATGACTGGCCTTTCTCCACACAATCCTACCATCTTACCCCCTTTTGCGGCAATGTGTGATCTACTTCAATCCCTATCTTGAAGTGCCATTGTAACCTCCCACGCCCTTCATTTCACGAAACTGGCACTGGAAGAACACCTCCGTGCCAACTGGCCTTGTTCTTCTGGTGTGGAGGTGCAGGATTTTTCCCTAGGAAAGTTCTTGCTTATTTTCCCCTTTGTTAAGATTAGGAATGAGTCCCTTAGTATGTATGGGTCATCCATGCAAATGTTTTCTACCTCTTTTATCCCCTGGTCTTTCAATTCCAACGTGGTTTTCACTTTAAGAGAAGAAGGGGTATGGATCATACTCAAAGGGATTCCATACCACCTTTAGAACGTGGATATCTTCCATCACATGGTATCTGATTTTGTAGACTTATTAGAGGTTGATCTGTCCATTGACCGTGTGAAATTCCTTGGGTATTCTAGGGTCAGGATTAGGGTTCACCCAGGCAAGGACATCCCTGACTCCAGATTCTTTGCTTTTGGGAAAATTATCTACCCTATCAAATTCAGGCGTAGTTGAGACATATGCCCTTCTTCTGCTCCCACTACCAATATCCTTCCTGCTTGGCCCACCAAACCCACATCAGTATCATCAGACACTAGAGGTTTGCACCCTGTCTGTAAACCTTTCAAAAATAACAAAGGCTAGAGAGGGGGCAAAGGTGGCAAAATCTCTAGAAATGGCAAAAATGTATGAACTAGATCCACCAGTCCTAGCTTACAACCTTCTACCAGCTCAGCAGGTCTCCTCCCTACCCCAACTCCTCCTTCCACTGGAGGTTGTTACAATTCCTCAACTTCTCTGTTTACTAAGCCACCCCCTTTAGATCATCCTCAACCTGTGGACGAAACTATCAAATTTGTCGAGGCTGAAATCAGAGTAAGGAATTTATCAATGGCCAAATTTAAGAAAGTGCTGGCTATGTTTGATTGCCTGGAAAAGGATGATCTGGGCTGTACTAATGAAGAGGTACCTGGATCTCACCCATCAACTCCAATCCATGTGTAACCATGCTGGCGACAGCCTCATGCTTGGCGTGAAAGGCCAAATGCGTGAGGGTCGGCAAAGTCACGGCAAAATAATAAAAATAATAGTAAAAATGCAGGAGTCGCCACCTAGTCAATTTTAAAACGGAAGACGAGGAAAACCGCTTAAAAACATTCAAATCATGTGATAAAACCAATGAAAAAGGTCAACATGAACCAGAAATGGGCAAGGATCCCTGTTACGCACAAGGAAGGTATTAGGCACCCTCGTGCGCCCGAAAATCGGTCTTTTAATGGGTTTCTCATTTATTTGTATGGAATGTCTACTTTTCAGCCATTTCTGTACGCCCGAGGGCGATATGTAATGCAATGTTATATATGAGTGGTGCGCTATGCTAAACATGAGTGCATGGGTTGTAGGGTGTGTCCTAATGCTCAGAAAGGTGACCTATGCGGTGAGTCAAGCACCGGTGCAAGGATGTTGCACAGATATGATCAAAGATCTAACAACATTGAGTGACTTTCATCCTCACTTTACTATAAGCAAAACATGAACTATCATGCATAAAAATGGCTGAAAATAGAGTGGAATCATCCTGATATGTCCAGGAAGACACCTAGAGAAAACAAAAGGCAAATCAAAGCAGGAAACGTGCTAAACACCATGCCAAAACCTACTGTGTGTAGTGGAAAACAGGCAAGTGCGCCACCTATGTGCTCTACTGATGTGTGCCACTAAACTGTGCTAGAGAAAATCACAGATCAGACAGTAAACCAGCCTAATGCCATGCAATATAAAATCTTGTAAACTCGCAAACTCATCAGAAAATGCATCATGAGTATCTATCAAAAACCTAGCATGAAAACACAATATGGGTCTTGTGCTCAAGGGCTATATGCCTCACACAAGACCACACCACCCTTATGCTAAATAAAATCCATACGTTTCAACCATGTTATCCAGATCTGGATCATGGACTGTTGCATAAAAACCTCCCAAACAGGAGTTCATGAGGCAATCAGTTCACTAGATTACAGCAATAGGCTGAACATGCAAGATGCAAAAGTCATATAAATAGTGCTATCGTAGGATGAAATCATGCATACAAAGACATGACATATCAGAGAATAAACACCAAAAGCATCAAAGTCCAAAACACCCGGAAAAGCATGCAGATCATGATGTGAAGTTGATGATTTATTCTTTGACCAGACTGGTGCACCAAAATGGTGCGCCAGGATGGTGCTCTAGTTAGGTGCACCACCCTGGTGCGCCATATAGGTGCTCCAGATTGGCGCACCCTAGAAATTCTTAATCAGACTGCAGTCTGATTTCAGAATCTGGGCCAGATGCAATAGATGAATATGGTTAACTCTATCCAGATTAAGTATTTAGATGCTAGAGAACTCAAATATGATGAATAAGCAAGCATGAAAACCCTTTTATTATTTCTCCTTAAATCACATATTCATGGATTACATGGGCTGCAATTACTACTTGGTGGATTCTAAGGATTATGCAATGGTTTAATTAACTTAACAAACATGTAAAGATGATGAACATGCAAAAAGTTTGTTTACAGTTCATTTCATGGCTAATATTTGCATGAAATCATGATTCATTATGTAAAACAGAAACCACATGATGCATAATTTAACATAACACAGAAACCTTATAAATATACATGTAAGAGCAATCAACTTATCCTAAAAACAACACGAAAATTATCACTATCAGATCATACATCTAGTTCATTGCATTTTTTATTCAGTTTATTATCTAGAGTTTATATAAAGTGATAGTAGAGATCCTACCTTGCCTAGGATGTTTCCTTCTTGGATGGCTCAAGATAATACTTCCTTGTTGCTTTGGATCAGCTGGGAATGCTCTGAGATGCAAGAAAATCCTTTGGAAACGAGAGTAGGTTGCTGAGAGTAGGTGAATGGCTTAACCAAGAGAGGGTAAGTAGCTCAGCTAAGAGAGATGAGTTGCCCAGAGAACCAAAAGGCTGCTAATGGATGGCTTTTTATAGAATTTCAACAAGGTAACTCCAATAGGATGCAAACAGCCTCGAAAACGAACAGCCTAGCGTAGATTCGCAAGGAATATCCGCAGGCGAGGGTTACAAGCATAGAAGATGGAAAGCCAGCAGCTAGCACCCTGAAACGATGCGCCAAGATGGTGCATCAGAACGGTGCGCCAAGATGGTGCGCCAGAACGGTGCGCCAAGATGGTGCGCCAGAACGGTGCACCATCTTGGTGCTCCAGCTTAGTGCGCCACTGTGGCGCTCCTGCTGGATGCTCCAATCTAGTACTCCACATTGGTGCTCTCCACTAGCTGCCTGAATTGCTAATTGGGCCACGTGTTTGCTATAGGCTTGTGGTCGATTTGTGCAATGATCTCTGATTGGTTAAAATGTCAACTAGGATTCAAAAGTGGTTGGGCTTACTGCATCCAAAGCAACATCTTCAGAGTGTTTATCTATGAGCCACCTCAAAATCAGAGTGTCTACACCATGCCCTAGGTAACAATTGCACTAATCAATCAAAAAATTCTACTCAGCATGATAATTTCTCAGCAAATAATTCTACATCATTACATGACACAACTGTTGGATCGAAAGGCCTCTCTAGAGGGGGGGTGAATAGAGAATTATCAATTTCAGAATTACTTTGTCTACTTTTCGTAATTTAATAGTAATTGCATACAATGGATATTATTAACTAAATTTAATCAAGATTTTCTACTTATGCAACTAGTAAACATACAAGAAGTGGATGAGAGAAATTGATATACACAAAGAATTTATAGTGGTTCGGCAACCCCGCCTAGTCCACTCCTCAAGACCCTCTTGAGATTTTTCCCGTATTAAAATAAAGTAAACGGACTTACTTGTTGACTACACCACCAACTGCTACCTTGCTCTTCCCACTTCTCTATCCCCGAGAAGCTAGAGCCCTTTGC
>JAMKQA010016771.1:0-27809 GCA_024699735.1 Posidonia australis
ACACCAAAAATCTTGCATAAAACACATGGTGTAGACCCTCAAGTCTACTCCAAAACCCAACCAACAAAACTAAAATCCATTCACCAAGCATCAAGATAAAAAATCACAAAGGCAGAAGGGTCAAAACGACCCAAAACGCAACCACTGGCATAAATGCCCATAAATGCTCCATAAATCCTCAATAAATCACAATAAATTCTAGGAAAGGAAATTTACCTAGATTTCATGCAATCCTAGCATTTCCTACCAGTTCCATGCTCTTTATTGCAAGGAGTGGAGATACGTACCTGAGAAATGCTTCCAGCGATCCTCGACCCACTCCAGTGAACTCCGGTGCAACCACAACCACGAGGCACCCCACACGAGCTCCGCGCACCACCACGAGCAACCACAGCCCTCCGCTTCACTTCCTCGACGTCTTCCTCTCTCTCTGTTAGCGCGCATGCAAAGGGGATATAGGGGAAACAGAGGGGGTGGGGAGACGAGTGGAAAGGAAGAAGGGGAAGGAGAAAGAAGGAGAAGGAGAAATGAAGAGGAAAGGAAAGGAAGTGGAGGAGGAGTAGCGCCGCCGAAGAGGAGGGGAAAGGAAGAAGAAGGAACGAGAAGAAGGCAACGGGTGGCGAGGAGAGGTGCAGTACGGTGCAGCTTATAAAGCCTACGCCTGGAGTAGCTGAAAATGTGCCCACCTACGCGTCTCAACCACCGACACACCGCACAGCAACCAACCGCCAGCCACCACCAACGAGGCCAACTGCCAGCCTCAACCACCAGCCCACACCCAAGCAGGGCCCCACAAGCACACTGCCACAACGCACAGTGCCAAACCACGCACAAGGACACGCAAATAGAAGCCAGCCCACGAGGCCCAAGCCCAAAAGCACAAAACCACACAATGGGCCTCGGAACAGTAACACCTGTCTAGGAAATAAAATTCATAAAATGTAAATAATTACAAAATGAATTTTACAGGTGTTACACTAGGCCTAGGGCTTATGTGGTTTTGTGTGTGGTGTATTGAATGGAGTATTCAATGGCGTTGTTCCGGGTGTTTAAACCGATCTAGCTGTGCTCCTAGGACACAAGCCAGTAAGTGTCTTACACTTAGGCACCAAAGCTGGAGTTCTAGTTGTGTTTGCTTTGATGTGGTGTCTTTTGGATGGGTTTGACACTCAAAGGACATTTTTGGTTGGTTTTTTCTTAGGTTGTAGTCGTGGGTGAGCGTGGTGCTTGTGAACCCGGACGCTTCCAAGGTGTTTTTTCCTAGGCCTGACAGGAGAGATGTCGAGGTTGTGTTTTGTTTGTGGCTTCTCAGCCTTTGGTTTTCATGACACTGCTGGGCATAGTGTTTCTTGGGTTTTAAAGGATATTTAATGATTTTTGAAAAGGTTTTCCAAATGAAAATTTTGGAAAGAAAAAAGTACAAATTTGAAAATGATTTTTGAAAGAGTTTTTCGATGCTTTCTGTTTGCATTAGGGACCAACAGACTGAGGCGAGTGTTCCTTGGGTCTTGGAGGTATGACACTCCTTGATTGTCGTTCGCGGGGCCGAAGTTGAGGTATGTGGGTTGAGGTGTTTCAAGGCATGACAGGGAGGTATGATACTCCTGTTGTCGCTATGAGCACTGAGGTTTAGGTGTTGTCGGGTGTGGAGATATGACACTCCTTCCTGAGAACCATATGGAAGGCGTCGTGAGGAGGCGTACCCTATGGTGGCCAATATGGGTGGGACACATACCCCATAGCTAGTAGCATCCTGAGAGATAGGACTGCCTTCCTAGGAGGAGTTGACTTTGTGAGGGTTCTCTAGGTGGGAGAATCATGGAACTGTGATCGCTCCTGCATAGGTGGCTTTACCGTAATTGTGTAGATGCTGTGGTCACTCCTCGGTGGACTGCTTGTGGTCAGTGTTGTCTGCTTGACATCGGGCAGTTCGACACATTGTTTATGCTTATGTTTGTGTAGAGTCCTGGTTCAGGAAATCAGGCTATGAGCCTAGAGGAGGCCATGGTTTTGGTGCTTGTTGAAGCGTAGTGTTTTGGAAGTGGTAGCTCCGTTGTTTTAGGAGCGGTGGCTCCGTAGTTTAGGAGCAGAGGCTCCATGGCTTGTTGTTGTGTTTGGGTCCAGAGGGGACCATGTTGTGTAAAGCAGAGACTCTATAGCTTATGTTTTGTGTGTTTATGGACTTGGTTTGGCAAGAGTGGTCATTCCAAGTATGCACAAAAGATTTTGAAAGAGCATGCACATGATTTTCAAAAGGAAAAAAAAGAATGATTTTAAAGGCATGGTTTTGTGGTTTTGTGACCTACCAAGCGGTGGTGGACTACCTAAGTTTAGTGTTGCACCATCCGAGAAGGATGCTAGTGCTTGTATGTTGGGCGTCAATTGATTGCCCTCTTGGTTTGGTGACATTGGAGTGTGATCCCTGTGCTTGATTGCCTTCAACATTGGTTGCCAAGTTGTAGGTGGGGTGTGTGCTCGATGACTGTTGAGTGGTCACTCACATGTGTTTTGTTTTGTGTGTTTTGGCAGGTACAAGATAGTATTTGTCGGTTGCTAGTACATATAGGAGGAGTCACGCCACCACACATCAGGGATCCAAGTGAGTGTTAATTTAGTTTTATTTCTGTTGTTTAGTGAATTTATTTTACTGTTGAAAGTACTTAGCCTTAGCTGCATTATTAGTATAATTATTGGTTAATAATAAAGATAAAACAAATAATTAAATGGAAATTTGTAGCTAGATTTAGTGGTAGTGACTTAGCGGTCGTTACAATACCTCAAAGAATCCGACAAACACACCTCGGTCTCTTGGTCTCAAGACTTCAACCTAGGCGACATGCTCGATCACCTTGGAATGTGGCCTACATCCCCTGGTCCCGGCAACCCAACCATCTGGTCTATTGGTCTACCATAAATAGAAAATCTGATAACTCTTTCCAAAACCATTTGCAAACCTACGCATTTTCTTTCCAAAACTCTTTGGAAAACCATATCGAAAATGATTTGAATATTCTTTCAAAAACACCACAAAGCATAGCATGAACAGTTCCTCTATCAGGCCTAGAAAACCATACGTTAAGAGCGCTGAGTTCCAAAGCACCTCGCTCAATCCACGACGACAACCCAAGTAAAACACAGAACAAAAGTGTCGCTTGGCTATCAAACTCACCCAGAAGACACCACACCAGAATAGCCACAAGCAAAACTCTATACTCTGACACTCAGATGTAAGATGCCTACTAGCTCGTGTCCCTCAAGAGCACAGCTAGATTAGAGCCAAACATTGGGCATAGTGCCACTAAATACTACATTCAGTGCACCACCTACAAAACCACACAAGCCCTACACCTAGGGATGTTATCATGATCTCTAATGTCCATTTTAAGTCATCTAGGGAAAGACCTATTATCTCTAAATCATATCGTCTTTTATTCTACCCATTCCTTAGGTGGACTCTTACTAATTCATTTTAGGCAAACCTTACAATCATTTTAATGATCATCGTAATCATTTATGCTATTATATTTATTACCTCAAGATTAATATATATATATATATATATATATAAACACATCAAATATACAAGAATAAGGTCCAGGTCTGGTTCAGCATCCTAAGCCTAATTGATCGACTGAATAAGGGGCTCAGGAGACCAATTTGGCAGACCAAACAGGAAATGCTCAACCGAAATCATTTGATTTGGCATGCTAAACATGACTGGTCAACCCGACCCTAAATGGTAGACCGAATAAATTCAGTCGACCAAAATAGGGATCAAGGGGACATTCTGGAAGCTCAAAATGGCATATCGAAATAATTCGACATACCAAACTAGGCGATCCTAACACACCTAGAAACGGGACCCAAAGTCTCAAACCTACAAACAAGCCACCAAACCATACAAGCAATATATCAAAATGAAGATCTCGACGAGATCTTCCAACCAGGACAAAGATCACAACGATCCGTTGCTTGAGGAACAAGAAAACACCAAACAATCACATAGGAACATTATTCACCCTAAACAATAAATACGACCATAAATAGTCCACAAATGTACAATAAATTCTATAAAAATATCTACCATCTACCACACAATATCATGCCCCTAGGAATCAAATTAGAAACCAAACGAAAGCCAAAGGGGTGTGTACCTAGCATCAAAGACGACGACGGCACAAGACGAACGGCACGCCTCCTCCTCTGGTCACGAGCTCCTCCTCTCCCACATGGTGGCAACGACACCCCCCTCCTTCGGCCATCTCTCTCTCTCGACCCTCTCTCGTCTCATCTCTCTCTCTCATTCACCCTCTCTCTCCCTCCATAACGAAGAAGAATAAGAAGAAGAAGAAGAAGAAGAAGAAGAAGGGGAGGATGGAGTGGGGCCCAAGAGAGAAAAGAGAAAGAAAGGATGGAAAGAAGAAAAGAAAGAAAGAAAGGAAGGAAGCTACAACACAAGACCAAACCACGTGACCTTCTACATCCACGTGACTTGTGTAAATCGAGATCCGCCACCAGAGCATAGAGAAAACCCTCAGAACTTCCATGAGCACAACAACACCACAACCAACCAACACCAAAAAGGCCAGAAATCCACTAATCCAAGCGTAATACGCTGTTAGGGCTACGTTTCACATTAAACGGAGGGGACCCAGCATATAATGACCCAGAACTTCATTAAAATATCTGGCCAAAACACCACTTTCAAATCTAGGTTGTTACACACCTATTGGAGCGAGGTAGGCAAACGTTAGCTTGTGGGACCAGAGATTGTGCAGCTATACAAAGAGAAGGTGGATTTGATCAGGAAGAGACTGGTAGCTGCATAGAGCTGCCAATAGTGTTATGCTGATCGAAGACGTAGAACTTTGGAATTCAAAGTAGGAAACTTCTTGCTAAAGGTATTACCAACCAAGGGAGTGGTCAGATTTGGGAGACGAGGCAAGCTGAGTCCACGCTACATCAAACCCTACCAAATATCTAGGAGAGTTGGTGAAGTAGCATACAAGTTAGATTTGCCTACAGAACTCTCTAGGGTGCACAGTGTCTTCCACGTGTTAATGTTAAAGAAATGCTTGGCAGACGTATCCCAAATCATACCAATACAGCCAGATGAGCTTCAAGAAAACCTATCTCTAGTAGAGGACATCATACAGATACTTGATAGAAAGGAACAAATCCTCAAGAACAAGGTGATATCTCTAGTATTGGTTCAGTGGAGGCACCATGGCACTGAGGAAGCTACTTGGGAATGTGAGGAGGATGTACAAATGCGATAATCCCATTTGTTCTGATAAAAGTGAATTTTGGGAATGAAATTCTTTTAAGGGGGTAGGATGTAACATTTGAGAATTCAGAAAGGATGTAATTACGTTGTGCCATGCAATCCTTGATTTAATTATTAACGGATGATGTTGATAGATATGGTAATTATGTGTAATTGGTGTGTCGTTCCTCCTTAATGGGCTGGTTAGTCCAGTTTAGAGTAGTCTAGGTGCACATTCGAGGCGTGTATTCTAGCCAAATAGTGGAGGTAAATAACAAGCACAAGCCCTCTAGGCACGTATTGATAGCGAGTATTACTAGCACAACTTGCCGACATATGGCAAAAATACAATATCGTGCTGTAAAAACACAGTAACTGTTGTCTACTGTGTTGCCACCACACGTCTCCACACCACCTGCTTCCCCACACTACCTGCATCGTTTGGCAAGGCCATGCCCTACTACATCATCCATCGCTCCACCCTTCCTTGTGCCTCTATTAGCCTAGATCGTCGGGCGACTGTCGACAGCTGCTAGTGTTATAAAAGAACCTCGATCCCTCATTTCAAGCCACCATAAGTGAGAGGGATGAGAGGAGTGGGAGGAGGAGTGGAAGAGAGGAGAGGTGTGAGGGTAGAGAGAGGAGGCCGAGACTCGTTGGAAAGCTCACCAGAGATCTCGCCGTCGCCGAAAAAGAGAGAAAATGTCGATGAACTTCGAAGTGTATGCATCCTACCCTTTCTCCTTCTCTGTTTTACTTAAATGCCTAGGATTCATGTTTAGTAGCATGGTATGATCTATGTTTAGACTGAGTGGTGTGATTTCAACGGCTTTTACATGTTCTCCAAAGTTTTCCGGTGAGGTTTTTTAGTTGCAGAGCTTTCCGCAAAATAATAGGTGCAACTTATTAGCGAGGCTAATGGACGCAAGTTGGGAGCACAACCTGAAAGCAAATCCAAGTAGTGTAGATTTCTGGTGCAGGGAAACTGTAACACCTGGGCTTGATTATCCTTTTTTAATAATAAGCCATGTAATAGTTGTAATATGGTATAAATGGTTTATTAATGGATAATCTGATGTTTCTTGGATGTGTGAGCTTGAGGTTGGCCTTCTGTGCACCTGTTTGTGATTTGGGACCAATGTGGAGTCTAGTTTGAGGATGCACAGTTGTCTTGGTTTGCATGCCTGTCTTTTTTTTTTCTTTTTCTTTCCTTCTTTTTCTTCTCTCTCTCTCTTTCACGAGCCTGCACCATCCCTGTCTCCTTCTTCCCCTTCCCCGACCCGTGCCACCGACGACGCTAGCCGGTGCCTCGCCATCTCTTTCGAGTGTGGGGAGGATCACTGGGGGGCCACTTGAGGTACGCGACCTCTCCTTCTCCCTTGTTCCCTTCTTTTCCTCATGATAGGTTAAATGCATGAAAATAGGGAAAATGCATGTAAATCGTAGAAGAATGGTAGAATAGATGGAAATGAGTTGGAATGCATGAAAACATAGATATCATGCGGTTAAGATGAAAAATTTGTAGGATTAACGAGATTTAGGATGTAAGCTACAGTAGGTTTAACTAGGCTCCTCCCCTTTGTGATTTTCGTATGAATCACATAGTTAATGGATTGAGGAATGGTTTGAGGGGTTTTGAAGTAGACTCAAGAGTCTACACCCCATAATTTAATGGTAATTTGTGATGTGTGTTTGGGAGGTCTGATGGAGGCTCCCACATTGGGTGATTTTCATCGACCGAAATAGGGGTGTGCCCTGTCTACTGGGAATTCAGTATGCCGAATTGAATCCGGTATGCCGAAATCCTAATAGATTAAGCCAAGATCCCTGGTTTCGGTAGACCGAAATCTTTCGATCGACCAAAATAGGGGGTTTCAGTATACCAATGAAGTTCAGTATACCAAATCAGGAGATTTTAGTATACTGAACCTAAAATTCGGTCTGTCGATTTTGCCCTAACCCTGAGATATGTTAATGTGACTATGAGATGGAAAATAAATGGTTTTAAAAGTATGTAAAGAATGTGTGAATGGTGTTTTCCCCATGAAAATGTCATGGAGGAATATGGAACCCAAATAAGTAAATTTGGGAATGGTTTGGGGTTTTAGACCCCAAGAATGAATAAAATGGTTGATTGTGTGTGGTTTTGGGCATGAGACCCAATCATGATTTCAAAATACATGGTTTTTCATGGATTGATTTAGGACCCTAGAAGAGGGTCAGGTGTTGCATGAAAATAGATTCCTGCAACGAAAAAGAATGAAATGGAAATGGTTTTAAAAAGGAAAGTTTAAAGAGTTTTGAAAATGAAACACTAATAATGTGTCAAGGAACCACAGGAATTGGTGTCAACAACGTGGTGGGAGTATGAGGCTCCAATGAAACCAGTTGCTAGATACGACTGTAGTTGCCGAGCTTGAGACGGTGTAGGTTGAGCCTGGGTCATTGAACCTACTTGTTCGGGTCACCGAGCTCGTGATGGTGTAAACTGAGCCTAGGTTATTGAACCTAGTTGTTCGAGTCACCGACGGTGTAGGATGAGCCTGGGTCATTGAACCTAATTGTTCGGGTCACCAATGGGACGTCAGACAAAGACGTATCCCTGTGCATATATGAAAGAGATTGAGGCCGGTTGGCCGAGGCAGTGGCATCCCGCATGGGGAATTTCACCGCGGTAGTGCAGTGAGGTAGGGGAAATAATGTCCTCACCTACTGCTTGTGTGCCTGGTTACCCCTGATCAAGGTAACATCAGTAAAGAAAAGTGGAAATGAATAAAAGAAAGAGTATGGCTAGGATTGGACTTGTGAATGGTCCTAAATCCTAGAAATGAATAAGAATTGTGGTTTTAACCAGTTACCAGTCAATGATTTCAGTTTTGGTTTTGAGCCCTGAGAGGCAACGTGTTTTAGGCTGGTTTTTGTCAAAAATGTGATTTTCTCCAAAATATGAAAAAGATTTTGGAAAGTATAAAAGAAAGAAATATGAGTTTTTGAGAAAAGAATATGATTTTAGGAAGAAATCCCAAGTATTGAAAAAAAAAGGACAAGTTTTGGAAAATGATTCCCAAAGGTTTTGAAAAGGAAAAAGGAAAGATGGGTTTGAAAAGGGTATGGAATTGGGATCAAACTTTCAAGTGATTTTAAATGAAAAGAAAAGGGTGTTTTAGAACTGGATTTTCAAAAGAAAACCAACTTTGAAAATTAAAAGCTAAGTTCTTAATAGTTTTACAGAGATTTGGTGGATTGTGTGTTTGGGATGCGTACTGGGTGACTTAGACGTCACTCACGCGTGCTTTGTTTGGTTTTCAGGTGCAAATCGCGTGCAGTCGAATTCTGGTACTGGAGTCGGAGCTTCTAACTGCACATTGAGATCCTAAAGGTGAGCCTTAGTTACAGTTATTTAATGTTTCTATAATTAGTGTAATTTTGCTTATGATACTGTGATTTAGTAGCGTGCTCAGGATAGGGGCGTTACAGAAACAATGGATATTCCCAGCATGACTGACTGGCATGAGTCACGTAGGTCAGTAACCCAGTTCAATTTTCTAAGCTTAAATAATGATTTCCTTAAGTGATAATGATTTGAAAATAATCCTAGAGATTTATACAAGAAAACATTTCAGAAAATTGACTTTGAAATAGGATGTTTGCTGAAAAGGATTCCTGCAATGAATAGTACTTTTGAAATGGTTTTAGAAAAAGAAATGCATGGTTTAAAAAGGACTTTTCCGTGGTTTTTGGTCAAATCCACGTGATGGTAGGGCCGTAGCCGATGGAGGTATGAGGCCTCCATGAAATTGGTACATACCTTATGACATGGTTGCTAGTGACGAGCACAGATGAAAAACACCGTAGCTCTTTGAGACACTGTAGGGCCCGAGTGAAAGAGACTGGTCCACCCTCTTTACCCGGTGCTGGCTAGACCTGGGGTTGTGAGTCCTTGGGTGTCCGAGCACCAAGGGGCGTTGTCAGAATGCACCTCATGCGTGTTTCATGTGACCTATGAGTCATGGTTTGTGAGGCCTACAAGGTTGTGGCTAGTGAGCTCCTGCACGAGGTTGTTCATTGTGTAAATGCAGTGGGGTCAAGGTTGGTGCCTCGTCGACTGTTTGTGGCCAGGTCAATCACCTATGGCCAAGGTAACACGATAGGTTTTAGACGGACTGTGTGAGCTTGGTTTTGAGCTAGAGCTGGCATGTGGTTTTGTAGTTTTGGCCAAGTTCCGCTCTATGGTTTTTTAGCTAGTTTCCAGTCAAGGTATAAATGTAATTGAGTTTTGTACATTTTTAGGTTGGACTCTAGTTAAGAATTGGTTTCCCGAAATGCATGAAAATGATTTGAAAATGCATGGAAGTTTTAATGAAAAAAGAATAGAAAAGTTTTGTAAAGGCATGTTTAAACGATGTTTTCGTTGTACTCTGATCGCTATAGTTTTCTACGTGGTTTTGGTAGGCATGTGCTAGATGACTGAGGTCACTCAAACATTTTGTGTTTTGTTTTCAATGCAGATCTGGAAGCTATCTAGTACGGGTGCATATAAAGGAGTCACTAGCTACACATGAGGTTCTAAGTAGTGTTTAGTTGTTTCATTTACTTTAGTTTAGTTTAATTTTGTTAGTTAGTTAATTGAGTAGTACTGATGCTAATATGTGACACGTCAAGGCATTACAACCTCATTGCTAAGTAATCCTAGACTTTTAACTTGCTCTTTCCCATACATCTAAAGGCAATACAAGAAAGTAATTACTAACAACTCTATTTGATAAATAGGGATGCTCAACGAGCCAAACCAATCAAGCACATGCCAGCTCGGCTTGGCTTGTTTAGGTTTGACATACGTTCGGACTCGGCTTGAGCTTGACTCAAGCCTAGAAGAGTATGTTCAAGCTAGACTTGCTTAGCAAAGTAACTTTTTTGTGCTCGACTTGGCTCGGGCTCATTTAGCTCATCGAGCCAAGTTTGAGCTAAACAGGCTTATTTAGTTTTGTTTATCTACTTGATTAGGTAGGATATCCTGCTTAATTTGAAAAAAAAAAAACATATTTAAGACTTCTTCACTCTAATTCAAATAAAATTATTCCTCTTAAGATAACAAAACATCAAAATCATGACAACAAAATTTTAAACATCATTACATCAATTACCAAAGTGGTTATCTAAAAATGCATAATTGATAATGAAATTAACAAGTGCTTAGACATGCCTAATAGAAATATAGAAAACACATGCAACAATCTAAATCTTTGATTCTTGTAATTTTTTTTGCCAAAAACACCAATTTACAACAACTAAATGTGGTCTAGTTGATATCTCTACACGTCACTTGCTCACCTTTCAAGAATGCAAGTAATCTTTAAGTAGCATTAGTTTTACACTAACAAGTCCATGAAGGTATCTTATGTTTTCGTTTTTGCTACAAGAGATCAATGATGTCGATTAAAATCATTTTTTTTGCTAAGTTTGTTTTGTTGACTCTTTGGCTCGTTACATGTAATAGATCTGTCAAACGGGTCATGTTGTATACCTATCGTGTCGTGTATAAACGTGTATAATATATGTATATGCTAAACCCAAAATACAACCCATTTAATTATCATGTACCAAATACTAAACCCAAACATGAGCTATCTGTTAGCGTATACACACGACACAACCCATTAAGTATACGTTTAAGTGAATCATGTTGTTTTGACATGATAACGATCTGATTAACACAAGTACACATTTATTATATGATTGCACTTATACTTATATAGTTAATTAATTATATTATATTATTGTCATAACATAAATATATAACTTATAACTTATAATAGTGTATTACAATGTTAATATTATGTAAATTTAGTGTAACAGTGTATTACAGTATTAGGGTAATAGTGTAATCAAGTTAAATCTATTAAATAATGATAAATAAATACTACTATAATAATGTGTACTTAACGTATACTAAACAGGTAATCCAGTACCTAGTACACAATTAGGTAACGTATACTTATTGAGTTATTTACCGTAGACATAAAAATGGCCTATTTAATAATCATGTCTACTTGATAGACACGATAAGTACACGAGACACGATTAGGATAAACCTAAACACAATATATTATGTCGTGTTATTGTGTCGTGTTATCATGTCCTGTCGGAAATTAACAGGTCTAACATGTAACAACATCCTTTAACAAAAGAGAATTCAACAAGCAAGCATCCAAACAAAAGCTACGACAAGTTCAATAAAAAAAACCATCCTAATGATGTAGCAAACAAACAATAAACACAAATGCATACGAAGTTTACATTGTGCAATAGGACGAGAAAGGATTGGTGCAATAATAAAAACACAAGTGGTAATTAACATCTCTTCTATAATATATATACATTGTTGTCTATGTAGAATGTAACCTTCCCAAAAAACTTTATACTCAAATACAACATGAGACATGATGCACTCAAAGTTTACATATCTCTCTACTTTCAAGTTACTCAAAGCTAATAGTGTAATGAGTAGCTATTTTTTGGAACATCAAGGCCTAGAGATTATGTTCATGATCTGGTGTCTTTCAAATCTATGGAAAAACGAAGCTAATATATGATTCAGAATAGAAGACATAATAAAACTAGCAAAATCCTTAACATATATTTTAGAAAATGTGATATAAAGATTGCAGTGATTCAAATTTAAATAATAACAAAGTGTTGAAATTTTTCTTAAGTTCTTAAAACTATTTTACATAGAGAAAAATCAGTTGCATTAGGCAATTTGGCTCATTGTGCACAATGAGTATCTTTAATTGTTCTTTAGCAAGAAGTCACATTAGATAAAGTGGGCAATTGTGATTCACACAACTTCTCCATATAGGTTTAGAATTTGTAACATTTGGAATGAAAACTTGTATGGTTTCTTCCTCCACTTGAGAATGCTATAGGAAATTCAAAGGTAATAAGAAGAAATATATTAACTGATTATACTAAATGTAGATTAAAGTTAAATTTAACGGTAAAAGTACTTATATTCTTTTGATTCCCTAAGCCAACTTTCATAGCAAACTAAAGCTCCACAATTTTAGGAAATAGTGAACTTCAATATTGATCCAATACCATGATGTAGAATGTTTTGTTGCTTCACATTTGAAACACATTTCCTCCAAATACGTTTTCAATTCTGATTATCAAACAATGTTGTTCCTTTGAATTCCATATCCTCTGCAAATTCTATTTCATTCTCCCAAGCACTAGGCAAACGAGATGAAGTTTGTGCGCTTGACCTTAAGCCCTTACTTGACTGTTGTCCATTGCCAAATACATAAGCACCATTTATTTCTCTCACAATTTTTTTTAAACTTCTTCAAGGAGCCTCTCACTCTAAGTATAAGAAAACAACCTAGGAAAAATGTACTTAAGGAGTTCCATTTTGTTTTGGGTGATTCATGCTTGTAACAATTGCCATCAACATGTTGCAATCTCTTTAAAATTTGTCAAATTTTACAACTATTATTTTTATCATGTTTTGCATGTTGTCATCATTACGCACAAAATACTTATCTAATACTAGTTTACACGCCAAACTTCAACAAGATACATATTCAAAGTAGAATATGTGATGCTTGAAAATTACTTTTGACACACTAATAAAAAGTGACCAAAACTCTTAGATTTTTTGTGCCTTTGCCCATTCAAGATCAGAAGGTAGTTATTCATAATTAACATTCCTTACAACATATTCTTTAAAGGTGATATTAAATGGGATGACATGCTCCAACATTTGATAGATAGAATTCCAATAAGTAGGAACATCAAAACCCACCCCTTAGCTATAGAAATATCCAATTGTCTTGTAATTTCTTCGAACTTAAACAAATGAGATGGAGACTTCTTCAAATATTTCATGGTTTCTTTGATATTATGAATGGCTGATCCAAGCTCCTTAAGACTGTCTTGCATCAAGATATTCAGAATATGTGCATAACACTCAACATGAAATATGTATCCTTTGAAATGCAACTTGTTCTTAGAGATAAAATCATTCTTCGATAAACCTGCAACTACATCATTTATGGTTGCATTATCAAGGGTTATAGCTTGGATATTATCTTGTATACTCCAATACTGAAGGTACCTTGAAATGGAATTGACAAACCTTGATGTGAGGTGGCTCCAACTTACAAAAACTAATAATACAATTTTGTAACTTTTAATCCACATCTACAAAATGAAGTGTCAAACAAATATACCTAACAGTTTTATTTGAAGTCCAAGTGTACTCTAATGTAAGGCAAACTTTCTTCACATTCTTTAATATTTTTTTCAATTTCTCTTTCTCGAGCTCACAAGACCTTCATGCATTTGATCTTCATGGTATCCCTTGGAACTTTCTCATAGATTGAATTCAAGATCTTGAATAAGATGTCAAACTATGTATATTCACCATTCTAAAAGGATACTCATATACAATAATCGTCTTGGCAATTATCTATTGAATTTTTTCTTGATCGTAGGTATGTGACAATGTTATTGGAGAAAAGTCTAATTCACTATCATTTAATTTGCCAGAATAAAATATTACTTTATTCTTTCTCTTCATCTCGAGAGTGCCTCTTAAGTAATGTTGTGATACCAAATTTTTGCATTACCCAAGATTGACAACGATTCGTGCACCTTACTGATTTATTTATTGTGTCATCTTTTTTCTGCTACCACTTATTCTTCAAAATAACTACACACATCAAAAATCTTTCTTTTTTTCCTCGTATTCTTAGTAGAATTAACTCCAACTGCAATATCTACATTTATTTTATTTGTTAGCACTTGGGTTCCATCACCAACATTAAGCACATTGTCGTCGTCATCATCATCACCAACAATAACAATTTCATTGTCCATCTCATTTTCCACAACATTTTTAGGATCATGTGTATCCTCCATTATTGCTTAATTTTTAAATGAAGAGTAATACAATAATGAGAGCAATACAATAAACAGAATAAGAGTTATTGTTGGTATTTAAACATGGTGAAATCAATAAGAGTAATACAATGAGAAGAATAAGGAAATGAATAATAAACAAAACTATAGAGTTATCCTTGGCATTTGAACAACGTGAAAATGAGTAACAAGAGTAATATAAAATAAGAGGAATTAGGAAAGTAGTAATACAATAATACGAGCAAAACAATAACTAAGAAAATAATTTTCTACATTAATAAGGCAACTCTAGAATGCCAATGTTCATGTTAGATCATATCAAGGAAGGCATGGTGGATGGGGAAGGTGTCAAATCATCAGTAGTGTGGTGGCATGGTGGTAAAGCTTTAGTGAAGTAACATGGTGGCATGGTACAGAAGCTTTGTTAGTGTGGCACCATTGGATGATGTAGAATGTAACGACTCCTAAGTCATTATCACTCATCTTAGTTACGTTTTTTATTTTATCTTATAATTATCAATTATATCTATTCAAAATTAAATCCAAACACAATTATAAGGCATAATTAATAGGAAATAAATCTAAAACTAAACACTCACCAGAATCTCTAATGTGTGGCATCGTGACATCAACCTCTATGTACTAGTAAACCAACTCCTAATCCTACATCTACGAAAATCACAATTCAAAGCACACATGAGTGACCACTCAAAATGGTTACCCAATACACACCTCACCTAAAACACACCACATGACTAAGCAAACTACACCGAGAAACAACCAGACTCTGGCATCTCACCTGGATAATCTAACACCATAATAGGGCAAACCTCTATTGCTTAGCACAAAGCAAAACCTTTGAAACATGCCTTCAAAACGACTTTTCTCTTTTTCTTTCGAGAACCATATGCATACTCTTTTAAAATCCTTTATGTATGCTTCAAATGGCTACTTGTGCCAAATCAAGCCCAAAACTACACCAAACACATCAAAAGTCACATACTCTAATCCCACGCACTCTCTGTGTGTACTAGACAACCAATGGTGTCTAAACACTTTCTATAGCATCTAGAACATCTACCACAAAAACCACAAAAGTCACAAAAAATAACCACAGGGCCTCTACTCTGAAACCACGATCTACTCTAGACCAAAGCCTGATTCTCTGAATTAGGGCACAACAAAAGCCACGACGCCACTCTAGCACAACCACCACAAACAAACAATGCCACTCTGGCGCAAAACACTTCACCACACTAGCCCAACACCACAACCACAAGTCAAACACAATGTGTCGTGTTGTCTGACCCCAAGCAACAAACATTGGCCACAAGTAGTCAACCGAGGAGCTAGCAAGGTGTCTACACTATCATGGACAACCACTTTGTGGAGGAGTTTGCCCATCCTTGTATCTCACCACCTGTAAGACCCTCAAAGGGCTAACCACACACCAAGAAAGCCTACTCACCCTATACCTAGGTAAGTTGTCCTCTCAAGGACAAATCATAGGGTACACCATTTCAGCGTCCTAGCTAGATGCTCGAACCCTAAACCTAGGCTCTGTCAATACCTACCACACCTCGATACCCGTAACAACCAAGGTATCACACCTAGCTACTCAGGAGTCTCATATCTCCTAAGTTTGTTGCCACGATACCATTAGGTATGGATGGTACCCTGAGTCTTGATACCCATAACCACTAGAGTATCATGCCCAACTACTCAGAAGTCTCATACTTCCTTCGTTCGCTGCCACGATACCACTAGATACGAATGGTACTTCGACTCGTGGACCTCATCCTTGGCTTCATGGATGACAATCAAGGAGTATTATTGTAATATTTGGGCCCAGTATGGGTAAACCACGTGTGGGACGCGTGGTAGGGACGCGTGTCTGACATACACAGGTTTCCCAGGAGATTTTCCAGAAGCTGTGCGCATGTACCCATGTATTTATATTAAAAGTGATTAATGAAATATGAGATTCAATGCTTGATTGTGCTCTCTTCTCTTTGCCCCTGAGTTTTGTATGGCTACACATGTTGGCATCTTATACTGTATACATACACATATACATGAACAATGGATACACAGTTAACCATCACCCAACATTGTGCTCTTGTACTCTACTGTCACTGCCTTCCTCCCATACCCTGCAAACAGCACCGCCCAAATCTCGCCATGCCTTGCCAACAGTTACTGGTGATTGAAAAACAACAATAAACTGGTTGAGATAAAGAGGAAGAGAAGAGTTGGTGCTGGAGAGGAAAATGGGAGAGAAAAAACCAAAGAAAACAGGACAAAGTGGGGAACCTGAGAGTGGACCCTAAGTGGGGAGAGGAAGAGGGATGATTGCTGGGGGGCCGAGATCACTGGGGAACACTAAGGTGCTCTCCGAAAACGAGAAGAAACACCTGTAACCCATCACAAAGTACGCGATCCCTTCCTCCTATGTTTCTATTAGTTTCAATGCCCAATCTTTGATGCAAATCAAATTAAAAACCACAAAAATGAGTAGTTTGGTATGAAATCTAGGATTGGTAATGATCCAATGAATTATTGGAATTTATGTAAGTTTTTTTCGTGATTTTTTGTATATGATGCAACAACAACTTTCATTGATGTTCTGAACTTCTCGATTTAATATCTTGAGAACCACATATTAGATTAAGATGAAACTTGTCCTAAAATTTAGTAGACTCAAAACTCTTCAAAATAAGTATTTATGTGTATTTTTCCAATGGCTCGAGATAGGTCTGCCTGAAGATCCCAAGTAGGGTGATTTTTCTGGTGACTTGATTTGGGGTTTACTATAAGTGTGTGGGCCGCATGTCAAATGCGCGAACCAAACTCGCAGACGGAATGTGGGGGTTTCATAGACATTTTTCCCAAAAACGATAAAACAATGGATGAAGATTATAATTAGTGGAAAATATGGTTTTAATCCTTGTGTAATTATTCTGGAATGAAGTGTTTAGAAAAGTTGTTTTGAGAGAATGTAAAGGTTTAAAAAGAATGATTCATGCTTAAAAGAAATTTAATAAGAGTTATTTTTAGAATAGAATATTGGTTTTGTAGAAGTATTTCCTGTAATAGAAAGAGATTTCAGAAAAAAAAGATTTAGAAAGAGACTTCAAAAATGAATTTTCAGAAAAGATACATCTTTTTATAAGGAGATTTCAGAGTTTTGAGTTGGCCCTGGGTGAAAGAAACTGGGAGCCAAAGTATTAATGTTGGTTGGGCTGTGTGCTGAATCAGGAGAGTGGTGTTAGGTAGGCTAGGTGAGGTAGCTCGAGAGCTCGCACTAGGCTGGGTTGAATAACTCAAGAGTTTGTGATGGGTCGAGCAAAGTCATCTATGCTTGCAACACCAAAATAGATTAAAGGGACATCATGAGGAGACGTATCCCCATGCGATGAGAATAGAAAAGGGAAAAGAAATAGTGAGGCCGGTTGGTCGAGATGATGATATGCCCTGCACGGGAACTTTCACCATGGTAGTGTAGGGGTTGGAGGTTGGTGCCTCCTTTTCAGGTTGTGGTTATGTCACTCCTGATCAAGGTGACACCAGAAATAGAGGTTTTCAAATGTTAGATTCAGAAATCAGTTTTAGGCTAGAATCGAGCTTGGTTTTGGCTTCTGAGTTTTAGCCAGACTCTAGCCAAGATAAGAATAGTGTTTTAGGACTAGTTCCAGCTAGGCTCTGTGTTTTGCAAGATTTAAGATATGAGATTTACGCTGGAACCTAGTCTCATAGCAATCTTCTAGAGATATATAGAATAGAGTATGGTTTTCAGAAAAGAAAAAAAGTTTTGAAAATGCATGATTTCCGAGATTTCTTTGAAAGAGGCTTCCTCAGAATTTTAGCCTGAGTTTTATTAAGATCCAAGTTAGAATTTTACAGGAAAGTTTTCCTGAGAAGATGTTAGAGTTTTATTTTGGTAATAAGATTTAAAGCCTTAGTCGTTTTCTATTGTTTGTTTTTGTTAGGACGCGTACTAGGTGACTTAGATGTCACTCATGTGCTTCAATTGTTTGGTTTCAGGTGCTAAGTTGGGGTGCAGTCAGTCCCGATGCTCGTGTTTTTTTGGGAGCCACTAGTTGCACGTAGGTCTAAGTAATAGTTAGTATTTATTTTATTTTAAATTCCTACTCTTGCTAATTTAGCAGACTCATACTTGGATTAGCTTTACTGTAGCACCCTGTGGCTACAAGGTGTTATAGAAGTGGTATCATAGCCTAAGTTGCATTAAGTGCACCGACTTAGTGGTGTCTAGATTAGTGGCTCCAAAAGACTGCACAAGAAGATGAACTGCATCGAATTTTGTGTGTTTGTTTGTGTTGCCAGCGTAGCACCTAGAGGACTGGGCTGAAGTCGAGGCAGGTTGTTTGCATCTGGGTCCAATGTAGAGTAGGAGGGAGGCACTTGGAGGGACATGAGGCAGGAGCTCGACGAGATGATGCAAGGACTCGTTTAGACCCTCGGAGGTGGCCATAGAGACAAGGCCAAGGGTGATCCGTGGATCACGTAGTTTCGCCGACTAAGCGCACCTACCCTAGACGACCATGAGAAACTAGAAGAGTGTGAAGCCTGACTCCTAGAGGTGGAGAAGATCCTTGAGGGAATAGAATGCCCAACAAAGAAGTGGGTTCAGCTAGCCACGTTCCAGCTCAAGGGCGAAGCCAACCAATGATGGAGGACTACTCGCCACACTAAGTTCCCCAATCAAGACTTGCTGATGATTACTTAGGAAGAATTCTAGGAGGTATTTTACGCGAGATTTTTCCACTTACATGAGTGGGACAAGTTAGACAGAGATTTCTGGAATTTGAAGCAGAGAAACATGATAGTGGCAGAGTATGAGGCTAAGTTCCACCGGCTAGAATAGTTTTCTCAGGCCATAATTATAAAGAAGCAGCGATCAAAGAGATTCGTGGAAGGACATCACCTAGCACTCAAGTTGAAGGTTCTTGGATTCTAATGCCAGACATTGACTGACGCAATAGAGTTAGTAGCTCATTATGAAGATGAGCGTCGACTATTCCAAGAGGAGTACCCTAGGGATAAGGGGAAAACGTTCTCTCAGCGACCATCCACTTCAGGCACACCTAGCTCTAGGAGCACAGGGAGCTCAAGGAAAAAGAAAAAGGAGCGCTTTGAGACTAGAGAATGGCACAGTGTTGCTGGGAGAAGTAGTGTTGGATTTAGTCAGACTGGTTCCATCAGTGGTGTCGGAAGAGGACCCTGTCACGTCTGCAAGAGAATAGGACACTTGGCAGTGCAGTGACAACATCACCAATAGGGGATTACCCATGTGGTCGTCTACTACAACTGTGGAAAGAGCAGACACTTCCAGAAGAACTGCCCCAAGCCTCAGAAAACAACCACAGATGTACCCCCCTAGCCGACTAAGGGAAGAGTTTTCTCTATCATTACTCCAGATGCTGGTTCCTTAAGGGATGTGGTAGAAGGTAAAAAGCAATAGAGTTTGTTATTAGTATGAATATATGTAAGAGTGTTGTATCATGAACTGTTTTGTACTTGGCACTATTATCTGTAATAATTACGACTATGTTGTGTATGAATGTTAGGATCTTTTGTTGTGGCTGATCATATGGTTCGAGTTCTATTCGACTTAGGAAGTTCCTTTTCTTTTATTTTTGAGTTGTTTGTGGTCGAGATTGGAGATAGACTAGCTCGACTAGCCTTCCAGCTTAATGTAGTAACTCCATTAGTAGAACATAGTTTAGCTTGGCAGTACTTGTGGTCAGTTAGCATTCAGCTAGGAGACAAGGATTTCCAAGCCAGCCTTATTCTGATGGATATGCAAGAGTACAATGTTATTTTGGTAATGAACTGGCTAGCACAACATTTAGCTATGATAGATTGTGCCAAGAAGAGGGTATTAGGAGAATGCCCAGGCTAGGGGTAGTATATGATACAAGGAGTGAGCCTAGGAGAGCCTAAGAAGGTGATTTCTGCCATTAAAGCCTACCACCATCTACCTAAGGGACGTGTGGTATACCTAACCAACGTGATGGTGTCCTCCTCACTAGTATATGGGCTACAAGACATTCCAATGGTGCAAGAGTACCTAGATGTGTTTCTAGAGGAATTACCAGGGATGCTGCCACACAGAGAAGTGGAGTTCGTGATAGATTTGATGCCAAGGTCAAGTCCTATCTTAAAGGCCCTATACAGAATGGCACCTGCTGAGTTGAGGGTACTCTATAGCCAATTGCAAGAGTTGATGGACCGAGGATTCATCCATCCTAGAATGTTGCCTTAGGGAGCACCAACATTATTCGTCAAGAAGAAGGACAGGTTGCTCCGGTTGTGCAATGATTATCAGATGCTAAACCAGATTACCATCAAGAATCTACCCAGGATTGATGACTTATTTGATCAGCTACAGGGAGCATCGGTCTCCTCCAAGATTGATCTGAGATCTGGATATCATCAGCTAATGATCTGGGAGACCAATGTATGTAAGACCACCATCAGTACCCGGTATGGCCACTATGAGTTTCTGGTCATGCCATTTGGATTGACAAACGCACCAGTAGCATTCATGGGCCTAATGAATCGGGTATTCAGACTCTACTTGGACCAGTTCATCGTAGTTTTTGTAGACGACGTATTGGTTTATTCTCCAGATGTAGAGACCCACCAAATGCACTTGAGAACCGTACTAGAGATATTGAGGTAGCATCAATTATATGCCAAATTCTCCAAGTGTGAGTTTTGGCTAGAGGAGGTGGACCCAGAAAAAGTGAAAGCTATGAGTAGTTGGGCCAGACCAAAGACAGCAACAGAGGTCAGAAGTTTTCTCTGTTTGGAAGGTTATTACCGAAGATTTATTCAAGACTCTCAAGGATTGCAACACCGTTGACCAGATAAAGAAGGCTCCATTTGCTTTGAATCAGCAGTGTGAAAAGAGTTTCACCGAGTTGAGGAATTGTCTGGTCACAGCCCTTGTGTTGACTCTGCCATTAGGAAGTGGAGGTTTCATGGTGTACAGTGATGCCTATGGCACCAGGTTGGGGTACGTTCTGATGCAGCACAGGAAAGAAGCAGCTTATGCCTCCCGATAGTTAAAGGATCACAAAAAGAACTACCCCACCCTTGACTTAGAGATGGTAGTAGTGGTGTTCGCCTTGAAGATTTGGAGACATTATTTGTAAGGCGAACAATTTGAAGTCTTAACTGATCACAAGAGTTTGAAGTATATTTTCCTGTAGAAGGATTTAAACCTAAGATAGAGGAGATGGTTGGAGTACATCAAGGACTATGATTTTAGCTTGTCATACCAACTGAGTAAAGCGAATGATGTCGCAGATGCACTGAGCAGGCGCATCCACGTCATGGCCAGCTTGATGATCAAGGAATGGCACCTGATGTGAGAGCTAATCGAGTGTAAGCCACAGATACAGTCTCAGGGAGCAGTGAAGACTCTGTTGGTGAACCAGTCTATTTGTCCAAGGATGGTAGAAGCCATCATTACTGACAAAGAGTTTGCTAGACGAGGCTCAATCTCTAACTGTACGTGCCTCAAGTAGTGGAGATAAAGAAGAGTTTGCTAGACGAGGCTCATCAGTCTAGGTAAACAGTACACCTAGGAAGTATCAAAATGTATAAAGACTTAAAGAGAAATTTTTGGTGGCCTAAGATGAAGAGAGAAATAGCAGAATTTGTGACAAAGAGCGCAACTTGTCAGATGGTTAAGATAAAGCATCAGAAGCCCAGAGGAACTCGACAGCCCCTAGATATTCCTATCTCGAAGTGGGAGCACGTGTTGATGGATTTTGTCACAGGATTACCCAAAACCAAAAGAAAGAATGACTCAGTATGGGTGATTGTCGACCGGCTCACCAAGTCAGCACACTTTCTACCTATGACAGTTAGTATTCCTTTGCCACAGCTAGTAAAACTATATGTGTCAGAAATAGGCTTCATGGGGTCCCGTTATCGATTATGTCTGATAGAGACACCAGATTCACATCTAGATTTTAGGGAGCTGTACAAGAGGCATTCGAGACAATACTGAACTTCAGCACTGCCTTCCATCCCCAAACAGATGGTTAGACCGAAAGGACGATCCAGACTCTAGAAGACATCCTGCGAGCCTGTGCCCTAGACTTTGGGGGTAGATAGGAAGATCATCTGCTGCTTATAGAGTTTGTCTACAACAACAGCTATCATGCTAGCATTGGGATGGTGTCATATGAGATACTATATGGTAGGCCATGTAAGACACCCACATGTTGGAGTGAGGTAGACGAGCGACAGCTAGTGGGACCAGAGATAATGTAGCAGTATGAGCATAAAGTAGATCTGATCAGGAAGAGATTGATTACTTCATAGAGTAGACAGAAGAGTTATGCTGATAGGACGCGTAGGCCCTTGGAATTCGAGGTGAGAGACTTCATCTTCCTTAAAGTATCACCAACCAAGGGTGTGGCGAGGTTTGGTAAAAGAGGCAAACTAAGTCCTCGCTACATCAAGCCATACCAAATCATCAGAATAGTTGATGAGGTGGCATACAAGTTGGACCTACCTCTAGAGTTAGCCAGTGTGCACAGCGTCTTCCATGTAATGATGCTAAGAAAATGTTTGACAGATGCATCCCAGGTTACTCCCTACAGCTAGAAGAGCTTCAGTAGGACAAGTTAGTGGCAGACGATGCCGTATAGATTTTAAACAGAAAAGAGCAAGTCCATAGAAACAAAACTATTCCTCTGGTGTTGGTTCAATGGTGATACCATAGAATAGAAGAAGCAACCGAGGAACACGAGTCAGACATCAGCGCAAGATACTCCTACCAGTTTGATTAAATGAGAATTTCGGGGACGAAATTCTTTTAATGGGGGTAGGATGTAATATCTAGGCCTAGTATGGGTAAGCTGCATGTGGGACACACGGTAGGGATGCACATCTGACATGCACGGGTTTCCTAGGAGATTTTCCAAATGCTGTGAGCATGTACCCATGTATTTATATTAAAAGTGATTACTGCAATATGGGTTTCAACACTTGATTATGCTCTCTTCTCTTTGGTGGTTACCCCTGAATATTGTATGGCTACACATGTTGGGATCTTATACTGTATACGTACACGTATACAGGAATAGTGGATGCACAGTTAACCGTTGCCCAACACTGTGCTCCCGTACTCTGCCATCGCTACCTTCCTCCCATACCCTGTGAACGGCACCGCCCAAATCTTGCAATGCCTTACCAACAGTTGCTGGCTATTAAAAAACGACTATGGGCCGACTGAGATAAAGGAGAAGAGAAGAGCTAGTGCTAGAGAGGAAAATGGGAGAGAGAAATCCAGAGAAGAGAGGAAAGAGTGGGGAACCTAAAAGTGAACCTTGAGTAGGGAGAGGAAGTGCGGTGATTGTCGAAGGGGAGGTGTAACGCCCCCAATATTCCACAATAATTTAAAACAAATTAAATTACTGGAAATTAGAAGCTAAACAGTAATATCGACTACTAGAAACCTATGTGTGCATCTACAAGACTCCGGACTATGTGTACTATGCTAAAACCTATCTACATGCCTGCACCTGCAACCCAAAACCTCGAACAAAACGTGAGTGACAAAAGTCACCAAGCATGCACCCCACAAAAACAGCGAAAAACAAAACAATATTAACTTTTTTTCCTTAAAATCATTTCGCAATCATTTTTTTCAAAACCACCGAAACCGACCAACTAGGCCCAAAACCACAACAAATGTGGCCCACACAGGCCAAAACAACAAACATGGCTCTACTACTCCAAAACCACAAGCAAGGCCCTCAATGGTCAAAAACCACACACAGTGAGTCGAGAAGCTCGACGCTAGGAAACCAACTCTAGCAACCACCGAAGTGCACTGCACTACCACAGTACTGCCACCCTGTGTAGGAGCAAACACCGTCTCGTAATTATCCCACCTAGAGAATCCTCACAAAGCCAACCCCTCTCTGGGAAGGCAGTCTTGTCTCTTAAGACGCTACTAGCTATGGGGCACATGTCCCACCTACATTGGCCATCACAGGATACGCCTCCTCACAGCGTCCTCCACATGGTGCTGAAGAGGGAGTGTCATACCTCCACACCCGACAACACCCGAGCCTCAGTGCTCACAACGACAGTAGGAGTATGATACCTCCCCATCATGCCACAAGATATCGCAACCCATGGACCTCAACCTTAGCCCCACGAATGACAGTTAGGGAGTATCTTACCTCTAAGACCTGACGAACACTCGCCTCGGTCTCTCGTCTCCCGACCTCAAGCAGGGAGACGCACCCGACCACCCGAGAATGTCGTCACATTCCCTAGTCCTGAAGATATGGTCCCACGGTGTCTGTGCCTGCACATAGAAAACTAGGAAAACCAATTTCCAAAACGGACCAACCATCTCTTTGAAACCATTTTTATATCTTTGGAAACTCTTTCAAAAACTCGACAAAATGACACATCAGGTGTCCCATAGGACCACCACTGACGGCCCACATTCCCATCGCAAATGGACAAAAAAAACCAATTCAAGAACCCATGTAAAACACATTTTATAAAAATTAGCTAAGCCCTGATTTGGCATGCCAAAATGGATTCGGTACGCCGAAAATCATAGGATCAGTAAACCAATTTGAATTGATCAACTAAAATAGGTCAACGGTCAACACTCATGGCCAAAATCGGTATACCAAAAATGATTCATTCGACCGAAATCTACTGATTCAGTTGACCATCCAAAATCAGACGACCAAAGTTCGACCAAAGGACCAAAACTGACAGCAAAATGGCATACCGAAATGGTTCAGTATGTCGTTTTCTACGAAACCAGAAAACGGCCCAAAACTCAAGCCTTCCAAATTGCTTAAATTGGGATCTTAAGGCGGACCTCCAAAATAAGCACCAAAAATCTCACATAAAACATAAGATGTAGACCCCAAAGTCTACTCCAGATCCACACAAACAAAACCAAAATCCATTCATCATGCAACAAGATATAAATTCGCAAAGCTAGAAGGGTCAAATGGACCCAAACCACAACCAGCGTCATAAATCATCTTAAATACCTCCATAAATTCTCATAAAATCACAATAAATTCTAGGAATGTAAATTTACCTAGATTTCATGCTTTCCTATCATTTTCTACCAATTTCATGCTTTCTATACATTGGTTGGAGGTGTGTGCCTGAAACGAGCTCTCTAGCGATCCAACTACGATCTCCGGCCAGCTCCGGCGACTCCACACATCCTCAGCCGCACCACGACCTCAAGGACACCGCTCTAGAGCTCCAATGATCAGCCATGAACCGTCGCACCCCACTGCATGTCGTCGTCGACTCTCAAGCACACCAACAGGGGAGAAGGAAGGAACAGGGGAGGAGGTGGGGAAGAGACGAGGGAGAGGGAGAAAGAGGGTGAATGGGGAAAGTGGGAGAGAAGGAGAGGGCGAGTGATGGAGAAGAAGGGGTGGTGCTCAGGAGGAGGAGGGAAGACGTGTGGAGAAGAAAGAGGAGAGGTGCAGAGGAAGGAAGTTAACAGTCGCAAATATAAAGGCACCGAGGGTGGTAGTTGCATGCATGCATGCACAGTGCCACTACTAGCCTCCCACACGAGCTAACAACCCACCGAACAAATGTGGGCCCCACACGGATCCACACCTAGGCCCATAAGTACAGTGCTACAATGTACAATGCCAATCATGCACAAGGACATGCAAAATAAAGTCGGTCCACGAGGCCCAAGCCCAAAGTCATAGAACCACACAAACGGGCCTTGGAACAGTAACACCCATCTCGAACTAAATTCATTAAAATGTAAATAATTACAAAATGAATTTATGGGTGTTACATTCTAACCACCTTGAAAGAAGATTTCGCCTCCGAAATCACTAGTAGGCGAAAAGATACGGATACTAGGTGTAACCATGCCGACGGGGGTGGCCCACACGGGTAGGTGGTGTGTGTGCCAAAGGAGCGACAAAGCCATGGCAAAAAGAAAAGGGAAAAAAATGCAAAATGCAGGAGTCGCCACCTAGTCTATTATGGAAGACGAGGAAAACCATAAACACATGAAGAATCATGCAAACAAAATAAAAAAGGGGGGGCTGTGTAAAACCAGAAATGCGGGTAAGGATCCCTATTACGTGCGAGGAAGGTGTTAGGCACCCTCGCACGCCCGACGAATCGGTCTTCTAATGATTCCTCTTTTGCAAATGAATGTCGGCCTTTCAGCCTCTCGCTGTACGCCCGAGGGCGATATGCCATGCTATGCTTAGTGCCTTATGCTAGTAGGTGCATGATGTGTAAGGGGTGTGTCTTAATGATCAGAAGTATCACTCTTTATTTCGGGTCAGGTGCGTAATGCAAAAGATATTGCATGAACATAATCAAAATTGTATCATTTTGAGTGATTTCTCATCATCGCTTACTATATGCCGAAATGCAAGCTGAGATGTAAGAAAACTGCTGCAAACAAAGATGTGCCTTCCTAATGCAACCAGGAAGAAAATCAGATGAAAACCCAGAAGCAAATCGGGTCGAGAAAGAAAGCGAGACATTTGAAAAACATGCTATGTGCTACTGAAAAAAGGATACTGTGCTTGTTTGGTGCGCCAGACTGGTGCATCAGTCTGGAGCGCCACCTATGTGCGTCTAGGTGGGCCAGCTAAATATGCAGGGGCAAAACAGAAACCCATGCAAAGCAAAACATCAGAGGGTGCATTCTGGAAAACATGCTGCAGAAAACACTCAGTAAAACTCAGGAAAACAAGCATCAAAAACCCATGAAATGCAAATGCAAATGGACCCTGTGCTCAAGGGCCAATAGCCTCACACAGGTTCCAACCTATTGAAGCTATATGAAAGGTGCAAGACCTAGTTAGGCCACTAGATCATGGACTAATGCACCAGATTCTCACGAAGGAGTAATGTACAACCAGTCTACCAGATTCAGCCTGGAACTGAATACAAAGAAAAGAAAACAAAATGGAAAGCAATTGATTGAAAGCTGAAGAACACCCAGGTGATATCTCGATAAATCAGAGAATCCAATCAGAATGAAACAAGCGTAAAACCCTGCGATAAAACCATGCAAACAGTGACATAAAAAAAATGCAGGTGCTCTGATCTCTGGCCGATCTGGCGCACCTATAGAGTGCGTCAGACTGGTGCGCAGGTGGGGTGCACCTGATTGGTGCATCCCAGGGAATCTAGATCAGACAGTAACCTGATCTAGATCCCACCCGCCAGAGATGCAAGGAGGATTCATGCAAGTGCTAAAAAAGGCTCATGCCATGATAAAGTTGGAAAACACATGATGCGAGTGCAGGATCAATAACCATCATGAAAACAAAGCATTTGAAATCGAAACCAATGATGGGTTCTTGCGTGAAACATGAAACATTCAAGAATCAGCAAGATCTGAATCAAAACATGTAAATATAATGATCAAGTGTGTATGCCTGTACATGCAATTGGCAGACATAGGTGCATGGCAAGGTGTTATATGCAAGGAAGCAATAAAACTTATGCTTATGCCGATCTCATGCTAGAAATGAAAACATAGATTAGCATGGAGATTATTTGCAAAGAAAACGAGCATGCTATCATGTAA
>JAMKQA010016772.1:0-34355 GCA_024699735.1 Posidonia australis
TTTAATCCGGTATTTTATACTTTAATTTTGTCATCATCAAAAAGGGAGAGATTGTTAGAAATAATGCATTAATTTTGATGATTACTTATGAGTACATATTTTCATAAATATTAAAGATGAAAAAGATTATAAAGTGTTTTCTGTATAGTTTCAAATTGTATACAAGTGTTCATTCAAAGTATCAGAAACGATATACCGGAGTCAGAATCGGCATACCGTTTCAGTGAAAAACAGTATGAACAACGGTGCTCCGCAAGAACAAAAGAAGAACTGAAAACGGCATACCGTGGACGGAGCGACATACCGTTCCAGTAAAAAACGGCATAAGCAGCGGAACTCCAGAGCAGATGAGAAAATGTAGACAATGCAAAACAACGGCATACCGTCATAAAACGGTATACCGTTTCAGGAGAAAACGGCAGACCGTTGATTTTTCGGCATACCGTTTTGCTCGTGGATTGTAGATTGAAGATTATTTTTGGCATATCGAGGCCAAAACGGCATACCGTTGAAGTAGCCGTTTACGACCGTTTTATAGACGTTAGACATATCTCGAGGCAATCCTACAACTATAAATAGGACCCATACAAGGCCTGATATTGACACCATTGAGAAATACTTGTAATATCGGCTATTGTTTTCATTTCCATTCTCCTCACGAGATTATATTGTGTAATTGCTGTTGTAATCGATCTCTGTAAGAGGGAAACTCTGACTTTTGTAAAAGCAACAAAAGCAAAGGGCTCTAGCTTCTCGGGGATAGAGAAATGGAAAGAGCAAGGTAGCAGTTGGTGGTGTAGCCAACAAGTAAGTACGTTTAATTTATTTTAATACGGGAAAAATCTCAAGAGGGTCTTGAGGAGTGGACTAGGTGGGGTTACCGAACCACTATAAATCCTTGTGCATATTGATTTCTCTCATCCTCTTCTTGAATGTTTATTAGTTGCATAAGTACTGAATCTTGATTAAATTTAGTTATTGATATTCTTTGTATGCAATTAATATTAAATTACGAAAAGTAGTAAAAGTAATTCTAAAATTGATAATTCTCTATTCACCCCCCTCTAGAGAGGCCTTTCGATCCAACAATTATTAGTGTTTCATTTTCAAAACTCTTTAAGCTTTCATTTTCAAAATCATTTCCATTTCCATTCTTTTTTGTTGCAGGAATCAGTTTCCATGCAACACTTGACCCTCCACTGGGGTCCCAACTTAATTCATGAAAAACCATGTGTTTTAAAATCACAATCGGGTCTCATGCCCAAAACCACACACAATCAATCATTTTTTCCTTTTATAGGGTCTAAAACCCAAACCATGCCCAAATCCACTTATTTGGGTTTCATATTCCTCCATGTCATTTACATGGGGAAAAACATCACTAACACATACTTTACATACCTTTTAAACCCTTTATCCTTCATTTTAAATTCACATTTATGTATATCAGGGCTAGGGCAAAATCGACAGACCGAAACAAGGTTCGGTATGCCGAAAATCCCTGATTCGGTATACCGAAGAAAGTCCTTGATTCAGTCGACCGGTTGATTTTGGCCTACCGAAACCAGGTATCCTAGCTTAATCTGTTAGGATTTCGGTATACCGAATTTCCCACAACCAGGGCATTCCCCTGTTTCGATCGACGAAATCGCCAGAAGTGGGAGCCTTGATCGGACCTCCTAAACACACATCACAAATTACCAATAAATCATGAGATGTAGACCCTTGAATCTACTTCAAACCCCTCAAACCATTCATGATTTCATTAACCACACAATCCACACGAAAATCACAAAGGGATGAGACTCAAAATAGCTACTGTAGCCTTCATTCCAAAATCTTGTATATTCCTACCAATTTCCATTCTAACTGCATGATTTCTATGTTTTCATGCTATTCAACTCATTCTCATCTATTTCCCTATTTTTCTATAATTTTACATGCATTTTTCACCATTTCCTTGCATTTAATCCATTAAGCTGAAAGAAGAGAATGGGAGAGTAGAGGAGCCGCGTACCTCTTCCGACAAACCTCCCCAACTCCGACAAGTCTCCCCGCACTCCGGCACAGCCCCGGCGAAGTTCCTTTGTCGACGAACCACACGGACAGCCTCCACCTCCTCCACGCGTGTCGTTCTTCCTCTCCCTCTTCCTTCTCGCGTCTCAGCCCTCCCTCTTCCACTCGCCTTTGCCTCTCTTTATCTCCTCCTCCTTCCACGTCACGCCGACCACCCATCATGTCAGAGAAGACGGGAAGGCATGGGCCAGCGTCATTGGTGGCACGGGCTGGTGGAGGAAGAAGACGGGGTGAGGTGAGCTTGTGAGTGAGAGACGGAGAAAAAGAAAGAAAAAAGAAAGGAAGGAACAGACACACAAATCGAGGCGACTGTGCATCCTTAAATTAGACTCCACATTGGTCCCAAATCACAAGTAGGTGCACAGAAAGCCAACCACAAGCTCACACATCTAAGAAACAACAGATTATCCATTAATAAAACATTTATACAATATTACAATTAATTACATGGTTTATAATTAAAAATGGATAATCAGGCCCAGATGTCACATCCTACTCCCTTTAAAAGAATTTTGTCCTCGAAATTCAACTCTAATAAAACAAATAGGGGTACTGTCTCTAGATGTCCACCTCGCGCTCCCAGGTAGCCTCCTCTGTAACATGGTGTTACCACTGAACTAACACCACTGGAATCACTTTGTTCCTAAGGACTTGCTCTTTTCTGTCCAGTATCTGAACTGCATTTTCAACTATAGACAAGTCCTCCCGCAGCTCCTCTGGCTGCACTGGTATTACTTTGGACGCATCGGCCAAACACCTCCTCCATATCGATACATGGAAAGTGTTGTGCACACCCGCTAACTTTGGAGGCAGATCTTGTCTGCAAGCCACCTCGCCAACCCTCTTGATAATCTGGTACGGTCCGATATACATTAGGCTCAATTTGCCTTTCTTACCAAACCGCATCACACCCTTGGTTGGTGACACCTTTAGGAATACAAAGTTTCCTACCTCGAATTCCAGAGGTCTCCGCTTCCTATTAGCATAACTCTTCTGCCAGCTCTGGGCAGACAACAATCTCTTCCTGATCAAATCTACCTTGCTCTCATACTGCTGTATGATCTCGTGAGTGAGAGAAGGAGAAAAAGAAAGAAAGAAAAGAGGAAGGAACGTGTACACAAATCGAGGCGACTGTGCATCCTCAAATTGGACTCCACATTGATTCCAAATCACAAGCAGATGCACAAAAAGCCAACTACAAGCTTACACATCCAAGAAACAACAGATTATTCATTAATAAACTATTTATACAATATTACAATTAATTACATAATTTACAATTAAAAATGGATAATCAGGCCAGATGTCACACTTGTTTTACACTGAATAACATGGACAACCTATACTTGGAGGTACTTTATTGTTAAAGAAAAATCAGATAGATAATGCTTTGTGAATGCATCTCCAACTGAAAAGGTGTTAATCCATGAAGCAAAATCATTAAAAATCTTGAGTAATTTTGTTGCTTGGATAATAGTTGATCCATGTGTGTACCTAACTTTATTTCCCCTTAGTAAATTCTTGCAGTTGATTAATTTATTTGAATTTCTTTTCCATCTTTTCTTTATATATTCCACATTAGTATATCATGCTCCCATTGTCCATCGTGGGTCTTCTACTACAGTATTTGGAATAGTAGTGCAAATGAAGAGGAAAATGTGTTGATAATTTCAGTTGCAAGTGTTGGGAATGACAAAGTCATTTGTCTAGTTGTGCACTAGACTCATTGATCGCCTACAGTAATACTGTATATTAAAATTGTTGATTCTGGAGTCATCTCCAATTAGTAAATAACCATGATTGAAAAACCAATTCCCTGTGATTTAATATAGCTCCTTGTTTTAGTTCACTTCTTTATAGTGTTGCCTACCGAGTCTATTTTGGTTGATTTTCTATTGTTTTTCTCTTCTTATTATTCTAGTTGTTTTTTTTTTAAAATTTTTTCTATAATAAATGTACAACATATTTTATTTCAAATATCTCTTACAAGTTAGAGCCTCTTTCACAAAATGGGAAACATTCATGCAAGTCTTTAGGTTCGTATTCTCATCAAGAGTAAGCCATCATGATCCTTTAGATCATGTCGACCAGAAACATGGATGTTATCATGTTAAACTATTTCAACAAAACACATGGATGTTTTAACCTAACCATTTGTGTCATTAGTCTTGACATTAAAAAGTGGACAACAAATTCACGTGCATTGTAATCTATCAAGCGCCAAGTTTGATAAAGGGGAGAGAAAACAACTTGGCTTGGGGAAGGTTACGGCAAAGTAAGGAATTCAAATTAATAAGATTGCTAATAAATATAGTACTATTATAAAAGTCACAAACAAATATTATATATCATCATTACAATCTAATAAAAACAAAATTATAATTGTCTTTGATGAAGCTTCATATTTTGAAAGCATTGTATTTTTATTATATCGCTGATGTTATTAATATATCATTCTTAAGTAATTCATGTATCATTCATTCGATTCCATAATTTTATTTTAACAATTCATTACAGAAAAAACACCTCTTTACCGTCATTGTAGCAATTGATAATGTTAGTACTAACTTGATACGTAAATAAATTAAAGGATATAAGATATTTTTTTTCTTAGAAATTATCTTTTCAGCTAAAGCACCAATTCCTTTTAAACCAATAAATTCATCAGTATGATGCATCTCATAAATATATGAGTCAAAGTATAAAAAATCATTTGAAGTCCATAGGATACAATTTTACTAGATGGATTAACTTATCACTATCAAATGTCTTGAATGAGTCACTTAGATGTAAAGAGTCATACAAAATAGTAACTTTGTACTTGCTTCTGAGAAACAATTATTGAGCTCCTGAAGTTGAACATCTATAACCTAATAAAATAACTCAACACAGTAATGATAAAAAATTGTTATTTGTTTTACTCCTCTACGTGGACGTCCTTCACATATATATTTATCTTCCATGTTAGGAATATCAATTTTATGTTCTACAAAAAATAAAAAAACTTGAACTAGTAGATCATCTTAGCCACCATCTCTCAAATTTTGTAGTTGCTCTTTTGATGTCAACACTAAATGCATAGTAATTATAATATTCTTATCTTTTGATGGCAATGTGGTCTTTGTAAATAATTCCTTCGAAATTTATCTTGATCATTGATGGGATAATGAGATATTGGTGGCCTTAAACTAGATTTAACTTTACGTGCTTTTTCTGTGAAGAAGTGTGACTATCATCAATTTTTTCATTGATTTTTTCCCGTTTATCAGGAACTTATCCATGAATGAAGAACAAGTAATTAAAAATATGATCAAACAAGACAAAATAGACAGTAAGTACTGAGTATAAGTATGAAATTTCAGAAAAATTTAACTTGATTAATTATCTCCAAAAACTTCTAAAATAGTTAACACAATTCATTACTTACTTGCAATAGCCAATACTCCAATTCCAATATATCAAAACTAGAGCTTCTTGGGTACAAAGCATTAGTGTACAACCATTCAACCAGCTTTGATAGTTGGCACCAAGCCTTGATATACCTTAAAAAACTAATTCATATTAGATCAAACATTCAAGCATCCTACTTCACATAATCACAGTTCCAAATTATTAAAAAATAAAACAAAAAAAGTCAAAAAATAACTAAATAAGACATTGCATTGTACATTATTGTAGTATTGCACCTTGTGTGTCATGCTCGTGTCTTATTGTCTGTAGTGTTAGATTGTCAATTTGTGATGTGCCCTACAGGCTACAACCAATCGTCGAAAAGAAGAGGAGGACTAGAAAAGGTTGTGTCACATTGTTGTCAGTAAATGGAAGAGCCAAGGAGAGGAGGAGGAGGGTATACGCCCGTGCCAACGCCTGATGGGACTCGACAACAAAAGGAGGAGGAGAAGGAGGAGGAAGAGGTTGTCTCGTCAATGAGAGGAGGAGGAAGAATTGAGGAGGAGGAGGAGGAAGAATTGAGGAGGAGGAGGAGTCAAGGTGGAGGAGGTTGTGACACTATGTGGTGAGGAAGATCAAATAGGATTTTGAACTTTTGGTAATTTTGTTCGTTAAATTTTAAAATAATCTCATATTTAATGGTATATTTGTAAAAATCCTAGGTCTTAAGACCCCACCTAACTTCGCCCTTGCATATGAGATAGCCGGTAGTGGTGGGTGATAATAAAGTGTCCACCATAAATAAAAACTCAAGTAATTTCAAAAGGTTTGGTTTAGAAATTCGATTTGCACCCATTCAACAATCATAAATGCAAGTGTTTAAAATGTGTTCTACATTAATCTTAACCAAGTCAAGTAGCTAGAGTTGGCTAAGGATAATACATTTCACTAACTTACTTTTAAGTTCAGAAATGACGGGTAGTGTTAAACTCCTACCAACCACACATTTATCATGTATCGGACAACATAAATCTTAGGTAACATTAGATTACACGTTAATTGAAAAATCGATTACTCTCACATATATTGTTTTAAAATACCGTAATTTTTTGAAATGATCCACATTTTTTGAAAATTTCTATGCATTAGAAATTGACGTATTGAAATAAATTAATGTAAAAAATAATATTTGTTTTAATTTTTTAGAAATAATTAAAAAAAATCAAATGACCGTTCCTAACCGAAACGTGTGTTTTAGTTAATCCAAAAAAGGCAAAGACATTGTTTTTTTTTCGTATTTGGATATTGTTTGTCCTTGCACTCATCCGTACTGAATAAAAATTGATGTAGTTAGAAAGTTATGGTTTGGAATCATGTTGAATTTTCTATTAAAAAAAAACAATACATATTCAGCTGTATCTATCAAATCAGCCTTCCCTTTCTTCCTTTTCTTTCTCCTCCTCCTCCATCTCCACTTCCCCCACATGCCCACTTCCGCCCTCCCCCCCTCTACCTCTCCACGATCCTGGCCGCCATGGATATGTTCGCACCACTCTCTTCCCCCGTGTGGGTCGACTTCCTAAAGGGCGTGCTGAAGCCGGTGCTGGCCACGGCGGTGGTTCTGCTGGCCGTCGTGCTGTCGTTCTCCCAGAAGCTGGGGCTGGAGTGGGAGATGGCGTACTCGATCGCGAGGGCGTTCTTGCAGCTGTCTGTCATTGGGTTCGTGCTCGAGTTCATCTTTAGCCAGGACAACGCCGGGTGGATCGTTCTCGCCTACTTGTTCATGGTATGGGGTCATTTTTTTAAGCTCTTCCCCGTTTGAAGATTGTGAGTTGGATATGTATTTTGGTTTGTTCTGCTGAATTGGGTATGTTCAAAACGTTTCCTTTTGAAGTTTTGTTTGAGAGTTTGTACGATATAGTAGTCATCCATGGTGAATGAGTTTAGGGTAGAGGATCACATAATACTGGTGTTGGATGGTCTGTGGTTTTTGTGTTGAACTTGGTTTCTGATTTTATGGGTCTTGGAGGAGATGGACGAAGTGGGTGTTTAGATCACGGTTGAAGAGTAAAGTTGTCATTAGTGGCCTTCGAGTTACCAAGGGCAGCTTGTTCAATTGGGTGTTCAACGAGAGCATCACGTAAATCGTGCTACCTCGCTCATTAAGCACTGCTTATGGATGGGTTTCGTACTCCTTAGTGTACACTCAAATGTGAGTTCCTTCAACAGTGATATGTGAGTGAGGTGGCATGGATTACGTGGTGCGGTAGCACCTGATGATTTCCCGTCTTTCATTATGTTCAGTAGAGAGACACTGCTTGGCCATTCTTTGAATTCTTACCTGTAACTACTAAAACTTAGCATAATATCCTTAAGCTCAAGGCCCCAAATTGCTATATTATGAATATCAAGCAAGAGAAAGTAATCACACAAAGTGTTGAAAGAGAGAGTATACTCATGCACTCACACACCAACTGTAATGTGTATCTTGTATTTATACATAAAAGTTGGTACGCATACATGTATTGTAACAGGTTATATACTATGTATGATATTTATGCTGTACATCAATAATATGCCCTTCAAACCCATGGTATTGGGAATGACATGGAGTTTGAAACGTAATGCTGAAAATCTGGGGCGAGGAAGACTTTTTGTGAGGACATCAGCAACTTGATCTGCGGTGGGTAGAAACTTGACGTCAAGCTGCTTGGAGGCGACCATGTCATGAACAAAGTGAACATCGATTTCAACATGTTTGGTGCGAGAGTGAAAAACCGGATTAGTAGAGAGATATGTGGCACCGATGTTGTCGCACGAAAGAGTGGGCCATTGAGTGAGTGTGAGACCAAGCTTTTGAAGCAAGGATTTGATCCAAACAATCTTAGTAGCGACATTGGCAACAACATGATATTTAGCTTTTGTAGACGAGCAAGAGACTGTGCAATGTTTATAGGAGGACTATGAGATGAGATTGTCACCTAAATATATAGTGAAACCTCTTATGGAGTTGCGTTTATAAGGTGATCCGGATGTGATTTCGAAAAGTTAGGAGGTTGGTAAGAAGGTCCGACTCTTACATCAGCGGTTACCTGCGGTTACTGAGGAGCAGCTAGCAACGAAGTGGGCATGGCGGGTTTGGCATTCGACGATCATGAAGATCGTGGCGTACATAGCATGCATGAAGGAAAAAGTCGTGTGTTTGATTATTTCCACGAAACTACTTGATGGTGATGGTGGTTGTTAGTGTGGGAATAGGGAAATGGGTGGCCACGTGGGGTTTTACATGGGGTTGCATGTAACTGCATGTATGAGTGGTGTGTGGTTGCATGTATTGTGTTTAACTTCGTTGTTGTAGTATGGAAGAGAGAGAGAAGGTAGTCAAAGAGTATAAATATTGTAAAGTTTCTCACTATTAATAACATTCCTTTTTGTTTTCTTGTGTCCAAATTTCTCTTGTACTGGAGAAAGGTAAAGAGAGAGGAGAGTTCATGGCGTTCCTCACTTCCTCTTGGTGTTCACGTCTAACACCGAGGGCATAGGGAATGACAGATCAAAGGTATTAAAGCCTCACCGTTCTTGGTACATGGTGGAGACAAGGTCAACTTGAGCGGTGGGAGGAGAGCCTTTTGTGCATTTGGAGACGTTAAACAGGACGACGACAACCAGTGACGATATGTCTACGTGGGGAGAAGGTTCACAGTTAGCCACCTCAGAGGGGATTGTGATGGGTCCTTTTAGTGTTTTCATGAACGATGTTCGAGCTATGTTGAATTGGCTGTCTACTCAGATGGAGCCATTGGAGAAGCGTGACAAAGCATTTATTTCAGATGGCGACGAGGAGCAACCACTTGGAGGTTCTGGGGTGCCTTTGGCACCACCACCACCCCTTTTCAAGGTCAAGGCACAAATGGACATCCCAGAGTTTCCTGGGGTGGTCGATGCAAAGCGATTGGACTCTTGGATCGCACGCCTTGAAACCTTTTTTTCGTTATATAACTATGGAGATGGCGGGAAGATTGCCTATGCTAAATTGAAGCTGATTGACCATACACTTGCATAGTGGAATGGGTACATGGCGTCTTATGACGTTTCCTGGTTGACGTGGGAGGGTTTTAAGAAGTTGCTGTGGGAGGAGTTTTACCTGGACTCGATGGTATGCACTTCGTCAACAGAGAGGGCAGTTGGTTCAAGATTATACATTCGATTTTCGACGTTCGGCAATCTAGCTGGGGATCGCCTTAGATGGAGAAGATGTGGTGTAAATTTTTTTGGCAGGTTTGCATCTTCCCATTCAAAAGGAGTTATCTTTCTTTCGAGTGCATGGGATTTCAATGATGGTGGTGCAGGCAATAGCGATCAAGGAGAAAAATAGTACTATCCGACCATTTGAGAAGGAGGAGGAGGAGGCCGGTTCGTCAACCTCTTCCAAGGCGTCGAAGCCAGTGGAGAAAGAGGGGACCACAAACTCCAAATCCTCCAAAGATTGTCACCATTGTGGAGGAAATGGCCATATTAAATCCAATTGTTGGAAGTTACATCTAAAGAAAAAGCCTAAATGGATGAAAGATAAGGGGAAGAAGGTCGCTCTTGCGCGGGAGGCGTTGGAAAAGCCCGAGGAAGTTAAACTAGTGAAGGCAGTTGATCCGACTCTTGTGTTGATGGTGGGAGAGGAATCGGGAGGATTGGCTGAAGAGTTTTTCACATTATAGCTACAAGTCAAGCAAATATTGGTTGATGCTCTTATTAACCTGGAAAGCCAGAATAATCTCATCTCTAAGGAGTTGATGCGCAAGCTCGGTTTGGAGACGACACCCAATCCGAGGTTGTATCCATTGGCATGGATCATACGTGATGTTGGGCAACAAGTAACTCGACGGTGTCAAGTTAGATTAGCCGTTACTGCCCAGCTCATTGATGAAGTGGAGTGCGACGTCGTGCCCCTTGATGTCTGTCAGGTAATCTTTGGAAGTCCTTACTTGTGGCATAGAGATGGGCCCTATCACCAACAGGCACAGCAGTATGAGCTCATAAAGGACGGTCGGTGCTACTTGATCTCTCGACAAGCTCCTTGGAAAACCAAAGAAATTGATTTGGTGACTGTCGGACAGGTGAAAAGAATTTTCCATTTACAACAACCTTTCTACCTTATGTTTATTCAGGAGAAAGAAGATAGAGACTTGGTGGTTCGCATGGGCATGCACGTTAGCAACCACCAAAGGAGTTGTTTCAATTAATTGACAAGTTTAAGGAGCTGTTCGTGGAGCCCAAAGGATTATTGTCGAGACAAGATATAGAGCATGAAATTTCCCTTGTATCAGAATTAGTTCTGTCGAACCTCCTAATGTATCGGTATTTCGTATTAAAGAGTACAGAAATTAAGTGGCAGATTCTTACTGGAGATCGAGATCATCTGTCCGAGTTTGTTGCCTTGCTCATCGTCGGTAGTTTTGATTCCGAAGAAGAATGGGGGGTGGCGTCTGTGTATTAAGTACCGCATACTCAACAAGATTACGGTGAAGAACCGTTATCCATTGCCTCAAATCAACGATTTGCTAGATCAACTGAAGGATGCACATTTCTTCACTAAGTTAGATCTTAAGAGTGGATATCATTAAGTGCATGTAAAGGAAGAGGATTGCTGGAAGACCGCTTTCAAGACTCGGGAAGGGCTCTACGAGTGGAGGGTGATGCCATTTGGGCTTTGCAACGCTCCAACAACCTTTATGCGGTTGATGAATGATGTGTTACGACTTTTTCTAGATAAATTTGTTCTTGTTTATCTAGATGATATTCTTATTTACAGTCACACGTTGGAGGATCATCTTAGCCATGTTCGACAAGTTTTGGAAGTGTTACACAAGCATTTGTTCCGACCCAATGCTAAGAAGTGCGAGTGGAGGCTGCCAACTATCGTTTATTTGGGGTTCATCGTCGGAGATAGAGCATTGCAAGTTGATCAAACCAAAGTCGAAGCCATACGAACGTGGGCGACACCGAAGAATGTTATAGAAGTTCGTAGCTTTTTGGGTACTTGCCAATACCTTCGAAAGTTTATTAAATACTTCTCGGTATTGGCGGCACCACTGCATTCTCTTACAAAGGCACGAAGTCAGTTCGTGTGGAAGATGGAGCACTATGAGGCGTTCGATCAATTGAAGGACAAGATTTGTACTGCACCAATCTTGGCGCTGCCTAATTTACAACGATCTTTCGAAGTGGAAGCTGATGTGAGTGGATATGCGATTGGGGCGGTGCTTCTATAAGATGGCCGACCAGTTGCATATCATTCAAAGTTATTGCAAGGGACGCAGTTGAATTATCTAACGTATGATAAGGAGATGTTTGCTCTACGCCAAGCCGTGAAGCATTGGAGATGCTACCTATTGGGGAAAGAAACAATCATCCATACCGATCATAAATCGTTGCAATATTTACAGACTCAAAGCAAGTTGCAACAGGCTCGACATCTCAAGTGCATGTCATATTTACAATAATTTAATTTGGTGATCAAGTATAAATAGGGAGAAGCAATAAGATCACTGATTTCCTTTCCAGGCCGTCGATTACACTCTCCAACGTGTTGGCAGTGCAATCGACGTCGCAGGAAGAGTTTGCCATCGGGTATGAATGAGATCCAGACTTTCAACAGTTGTGGAAGGATGCTGGACGATGTCAGACTGTCGGGATCTATATTGTGGATGGGCTGCTTTGGAAGGGGCGACGATTATGTCTGCCGAAAAAGGGTGACCGAGTACGATGGTTGCAGGAGGCTCATACATCCAAGGTGGCTGGGCACTTTGGTGTAAACAAAACTCTTCACAACCTATCAAGGTATGTTTATTGGCCAAGACTCCACGTCGATGTTGCAAGATTCGTCCGAGGGTGCACATTATGTAGCAGAGTTAAACCAAGCAACAGGAAGATTGGACTTTATCTTCCATTGTCGGTTCCAACCTAGCCGTGGGAGAGTGTGACGCTAGACTTTGTGGGAGGTTTGCCAAGAACTCACCGGGGAAATGATTATCTATTTGTTATCGTCGATCAGTTTTCTAAAATGGTGGCACTAGTTCCGTGCCGGAAGACGATCACTGGAGTTGAAGCTACTAAGTTATATTTCCAGCATGTTTCGCTCCACTTCTATTTACCAAGTTCTATCATTTCGGATCACGATAGCAGATTTTTGAGTGCATTATGGAAGACCTTATGGAGTTTGATGGACACCTCATTAAAGAAGAGCATTCCGTACCACCTGTAGACGAATGGTCAGACAAAGTTAGTGAATCACATCGTTATTCACGTATTGCGTGGCTACAACATGAAGCATCCGAAGACATGGGATGAGAGCTTGTCGTATATCTAGAGTATTTCATGAATCAACCGGCAAGTCTCCGTTTGAAGGGGTATTGGGTTTCTTGCCGACAAGCCCGTTAGATCTAGAGGTTGTGTTGGATGGTCATTCTTTCTTGCATGACAAATCATAAGCAATGTGGGCTCTTCATTTTGTAGAGCACATCCAGAAGATACATTCACAAATTAAAGTTCAGCTGCAACGGGCTCAAGAGAAGCATAAAGCACCCTATGATCAACATCGTCAACCATCTAAATTTACAGAAGGTGATCTTGTTTGGTTACATTTGGGGAAGCCAAGGTTGAAGGGGGCCTTCCATAAGCTCAAACCATTGAGATATGGACTTTTCAAAATTCTCCAGATGATTGGTGAAAATGCTTGTTGATTGGATCTTCCACCTTATATGTCACTCTATTCCATTGTCAATGTTGGGGATTTGAAGTTGTTCGAGCCTTCTTTACTAGATGAAGAATCTGATGCCAACTTGCCATGTTTAGAGGACATTCAAGTGACGAGAGAGATGCATTTTGATGAAGATTGCATTGTCGAACGGAAAGAGGTCACGACCCGTAAGGGCACAAAAGTCTCTTACAAGGTTGGGCGAAAGGGAGAGTCGCTAAAGCAAGCAAAATGGTATGCACGTGACCGTAGGGAGGCTATCTTTCGACACCTACATTTTGAGTGACTCCGTAAGGGCTTCGTTGTCTTTCTCCATGGAAGGGGGGACGGATGATCCAGTTGTGATTCTGGATAGTTAGGAGGCTGGTAAGAGGGTCCGACTCTTACGTCAATGGTTACTTGTGGTTGTTGAGGAGTAGCTAGCAACGAAGTGGGCACGACAGGCTTGGTGTTCAGTGGTCATGAAGATCGTGGCATACGTAGCATGCATGAAGGAAAAAGTCACGTGTTTGATTATTTCCATCAAACTGTCAAATGGTGATGGTGGTTGTTAGTGTGGGAATAGGGAAATGGGTGGCCATGTGGGGTTTTACGTGGGGTTGCATTTAACTGCATGTGTGAGTGGTGTATGGTTGCATGTATTGTGTTTAACTTCGTTGTTGTAGTATGGAAGAGAGAAAGAAGGAAGGAAGTCGGTGAGTATAAATATTGTAAAGTTTCTCACTATCAATAACATTCCTTTTTTTTTTCGCGTCCAAATTTCTCTTGTACTAGAGAAAAGTAGAGAGAGAGGAGAGTTCACGACGTTCCTCACTTCCTCTTGGTGTTCACGTCTAATATCGAGGGCGTAAGGAACGACAGATCATAATGGCAGCTGCCCATTTTGCATCAGAGATTAGGAGTATGTTGATAGATGAGACAGTGCAAATGATTGAAATAGAAGACCATGTGTTGGAGTGGCTTTAAGATATTGTAGGATTCTTTTGATGGTTGTCCAATGCTCGGTTGTTGGGGAGTGCATGTATTGACATACACAATTGACGATTTATGCAATGACCGACTTGGTTATTGTGAGATACTGGAGAGGTCCCATGGTACTGAAATAGGTGGTGATATCAAGTAATGGTGAACCAGAGGTTGCAGTGAATTTAGTGGAGGAAGACATTGGTGCATTGACTGGCCTGGAAGCATCAAGCTGCAATCATTGAACTAAATCAATAGTGTACTTGTGTTGAGTAAGTAATAAGCCTGACAGAGAGAAGCTAGCCAAGTGGCCAAGGAAGTAAAGGAGCTTTCCAAGATCTTTGATAACAAATGTAGAATACAGACCATGGATAATAGAATGAATGTAGAGGCTAGAATTACCGATGATGAGAATGTCATCCACATAAATGAGAATGTAGGTGATTGTTGAAGAGTTGTGATAGATGAATAGGGAGCTGTCTATCTTGGAATCATGAAAGTTAAGTTGATGAATATATTCAATGAGACGTTGAAATAGGCTCTTGGAGCCTATTTTAAACTGTATAATGACATGTCTAGTCTACACACATGATTAGGATGATTTATGTCAATGAATCCTAATGGCTTCTTCATGAAGAATTCTTCATCTATCGTGTCATGAAGAACACATTTTCCACATCAAACTATTGAATAGGCCAGTTGTAGGACAAAGTCGTGGAGAGGATGATCTGAATGGTTGTGGATTTAATGGTTGGGCTAAAGGTTTCATGAAAGTCCAATCCTAGACATTGATGATACCCTTTTGCTACAGAGCGAGCGTAGTGGTGAATGGAGCCATCAACATTTTCTTTTAGTCGAAAAACCCATTTGCAGTTGATCACAACTTTTCTAGGTGGCAAAATGGTACTAAGGAACAGGTGCCATTGTGCATACGACTGTTGAATTCAGCCTGCATGGCTGTTTTAAACTTTGCAGAGCTTGAGTGGGGTTGGTAGGTTTAGGGATGAGGTGATTATTGGTGAAAAGGAGTACATATTTAAGGTTTGGTTTATGTGAATCATGGAGAATCACAGGATGAGATCTAGTGGACGATGGGTTTTAAATTGTTGTTGAAATGGTGAGAATTAAGGTTTGGTGCAGCATTGGAGGTTGATGATGGATGAATAGTGATTGATTCAATGAGTTGGTGGGGTTTGCAGGTAGGTATACATTGGGAGTGGTATTGTCTTCCGTAAGGAGTGTATTGGACATGATAAGAGCAACAATAGGTTAAGAGGAGACCATTGGCAGAGATGCATCGGTAGTAGCAGGTGGAGATGGCAAGTTTAACGTAGGTAAAGTTGCTGGTAGTGTATGGATTATAAGGCTGGAAGTAGAGTATGTAACTGAGCCCTAAGGTGTACTTACTGAGTGAGTTGGAGTCACATGTTGTGTAGATGAAGATGGAAAAATTTTCTCATCAAAGCATACATGGCATGCCAAATAAATGTGTCCAATGGCTATATACATGCATCTGAAACCAACATAGTTTATTAGGTAGCCCAAAAAGATACACCTACTAGACCGAAACTAGAGTTTGTGCTTGTTGTAGGGACAGAGTAATGGAAAGCATAGACATCAAATAGTTTTTAAAAATTTGTAATTAGGATGTTTAATGTAAGCTTTGCACAAAAGAATATCACCACCAATAGCAATAGAGGGTAGATGATTTAGAAGGAAGAATGTTGCTTCAAAGGTAAAAAAACCAATGAGTAAAAGGATCGGAAGCATGAGTTAGAAGTGATAACCCATGTTCAACAATTGTGCGATAATGACATTCAATGGCTCCATCTTGTTCATGGGTGTAGGGACAAGTGAAGTGATGAGTGATTCCATTTTTTAGCAAATGAACACGAAGTACAGTGAACTCACCACCCCTATCTGTATGTCATGTTTTTATCTTAGTATTGAGTTGACATTCAACCATCATTTGAAATGAAACAAAGGTAAAGAGAACTTCATATTTAAGTTTGAGTGGAAAGTGCAGGATTGAGTGGCTTCTCTAGAGGAGGATAAATAGAGAATTTTAATTTTAAATATTTACTTTCCCAATTTTAGTTACAAGTCAAACAAAATGAGGTGTTTTAATAAAGTAAACAAGCAACTATTACACAATCACATAGATATGAAATTAAGACTAATTCATGCACAGAAAGAAGATGAGAGAAATTGAATACTCATGTAATTTATAGTGGTTCGGCCAAACCCTAGCCTAGTCCACTCCTTAAGACCCTCTTGAGATTTTTCCTTATACTTTATGTAATAAAACACTTACATGTGTTGACTGTCCCATCAACCCAATCCTTGCTCATTTCACTTCTCGTATCTCAAGAAGCTAGAGTCTTTTCTTGCAGTTTTACAATAGATGACTTCCCTTTCATAGAACGCTTTCAAATTGAGATTACAACACCAGACTTGTGAAGAGAACGTAGGACAAAGTTGAGCACAGTAATCAAAGGTTACAAGTATATTGATGTGATGTATGTCCTATCATGGCTTGTAGGGGTCCTATTTATAGCTAAAAGACCATCAAAAGATGTGTCTAACGACTATAAAAATGGTTGTAAACGGTTAGTATTTCGGTATGCCGTTTTAACCTCCGGAATGCCATTTGTGTCTTCAAACTGCAACTCTCGGGTAATTCGGTATGCCGGAATTATTTCGGTATGCCGAATTCTCCTGATATGGTATACCATTTTAGTACGGTATGTCGTTTTATCTTCAGCTTTATCTCCATTTTCTTTTTTGGAGTTTCGTTGCTTGTGTCGATTTGTCTTGCTTCGGTATGCTGATTTTCCTCTGGTATGTCGTTTTTGATTTTTCATCTTTGATTTGGAATGCCGATGCTTGTGTCGTTTCTTCCTGATTCGTTATTCCGATTTGGTTCAGTATGTCGTTTCTGATTCTTCATCTTTGATTCGAAACACCGATGCTTGTGTCGCTTCTTCCTGATTCGGTACCACCGATTTGGTTCGGTATGTTGAAATGGTTCTTCTTTTATTTTTCAATTAATTTGCTAAGTATATCTTAACATATTTACTTACAACATATTACATAAAGTTTACATGACTCAAGTAATTATAATTCTTCAACCTTATTTTTATTTCATGAAAATATACAAAAAATTCATTAGTCTAAGTATAATCATCAAAACAAAATATATTTCTAACAGAAAGATCCATAGATATTTGGAAAAATCATTAATAAAAGTTACATATAATTGAGAATCCAAAGTGAAAGTTACAAAACTTTGTGGAATAAGCATGAATAAGTTCAAAAGGATGATTACTTTGTGAGAAAGTAAGAGGAAGAGACAACCAATGAGCTTTGCCAAGTTAACAAGTAGAACCTAGATGTAAGGAGTGGAACGATAAGCATAGAAGATGATATTGGTGAATGACACTCTTGGTGAGGACTTCACTAAGATGACCTAATCGATAGTGCTAGTCCTAGAGCATATTGAGCTGAGATAGAAGAGTGATTGGGCCTTTACGAGCATGCTTTTCAGAGGAGGGAAGATTGTAGAGACCATCATCATACTGGTCAGTGAGAAGCAATCTCTAAGTGATGAGATCCTTGATTTGAAAATAATGAGCAAAAATTTCAATAGAGACAAAGTTGTCTTTAGTAAGACGAGATACAATAGAAGAGGACAGATTATAGATGGAACATGTAGAACATTGTATAACTTAAAAGGACGACAGGGAGTAGAGATAGAGGAATAACCAATATGTTTGATAGTCAAACCTGAGCCATTGCCAACTTTAACCACGTTTGAAATATTATATTCTTTGTAAATAGAGAGAGTTGAGAGATTTGGAACCATGTGATGTGTAACCCCGGAGTCCTTGAAGTATTAAGGTGTGGTTGCAGACAATGCTTCGACATAGTAGGATGTGGGTGTTGTCGATAGAGTTGGCGGAAGGGGAGGTGGTTGAGATGGTTGGACATACGACGTAGCGGATAAGTGATTTGAAAATGGGTAGTAGTGAGGAGAGTGACCTTGAGGGTGTTGAAAGCATCTATCGACTTAATGATTTTGGCAGCCACAGTAGAGGCATGGTAGAAAGTGGTTACGTCTGCCACAGTGCTACATTCACAGAAGCAACCTTGACGATGGCCACAGTAAGTATGAGCCTCCAAAGTTGTAGTGGTGCTCGATATAAGAGCTTGCAACGGAGTGATGGTCAAAGAGATGAAATGTTGCCGTATTTCATGGCTTAGCAGAAAACTGACAAGCTTGGAGAACGACAATGGAGTTGCATGTGAGAGAAGTGACAATATCCTTGGAGTCAACATTGAGACCTTTGAAGATAAAGGTGTTGAGATCTTCCAATGGAAGTAGGCGATCGATGGATGCAAGGTGATTGGCGATGGTCTTGGCCTGTTGAAGGTAAGTATGGACTGAGCACTCTCCTTGGTGTAATGCATGAAGTTGCATGTGTAGCTATAATATACGGGCCTGGGAAGGAGAGGCAAAGGTTGTTTCAAGAGCCAGCCATGCATCTCTAGTGGTCTCATGCCTGACCACCTATCGGAAGGTGTCTTCAGCGAGAGAAGAGTGAAGCCATGAGAGTGCTTGTTGATCTTTCAAGAGCCAAGACTGGCATGCTGAGTTTGGAGTGGGTATAGCTGGAAGAGATGCAATGGTAGAGGATTCTATGGAGGGTGGGAGAAAAGGTGATGGTGGAGGTGTGCTTCCATCGAGATGGTCGTATAAGCCTTGGCTTATAAACATTGGCTTGATTTGGGTTTTCCAGAGAAGATGGTTATGGAGAGTTTGATGGTGAGGAAGTGGGAGATGTTCCCAACAGAAGATGTGGAGGAAAAAGGGATAGGAGAGGAAGAAGATAGAGGTATTGTTTTAGAGTTGTTGATAATGGTGGCCATGGGTAGGAGCAGGAACTGCAGAGAGAAAGACGTAGGAGGGGGCAAAAAGAAAGGGAAGAGAGAAGAAGAGGAGGAGAAGAGAAAACTCGGGTATACTCTGATACCATGTTAAAAGAGAGAGTATACTCACGCACTCACACACCAACTGTAGTGTGTGCCTTGTATTTATAGATAAAAGTTGGTGCATGTACATGTATTGTAACAAGGTATGTACTATGTATGCTATTTATGCTGTACATCAGTAATACAAAGAACACAAAGATTAACATGGTTCATTGAAAGGACTATGTCCACAGGCAGCCAGATCCTGTTCTCACTATGCAGAGTGGTCTCTAATATTAGGACTCTAGAACCATGTAACTAACTAGGAACAAAAGTATAGGTTAGGATTCAAGGCAACTCAACAAGCTATATAATTTTTTCTATTTTTTATCTGTTTCATTTTGATTTTTGTAACCTGACTGATGTAGTACATCTTGCATTATGCATGTATAATCATGGCTATTCTTATACTATTACTCAACTCTTCCATCATTGTTCAAACTAAGAATTAATATGTGTATTTCTCCAAAAGCCTGTGAACTGACACCACTCTGTATCAAAGTCATATATTCCAGCACTATTATGGTAGCTTTATAATTGTCTTCAAGTTGAACTCCAATGTCACTCAATTAATATCTTTTCTGATGCAAACACAATGCTTGTGTTCATTAAACTTGGTGCTTTCAAGCAACTATTAAATCCAGCTATCTCATATCAAAAGTATTCTCCAAGAATGTATTTTATTTTACTGTCTAATTTTTAATCCCTTTCAATTGCATAGATGATGGCATATGATATATTGTGATCTTTGAAAAATCAAGTGGCGGAACTTGCATCTAATGCAATTTCTGAGATCTTAGGCATAAGAATAGTATTATGATCAGTTGCACGATGTCATCATCGAAACCTGTATTATGAGAAAAGTGTTTGAGATGTTCTGTTATCACTTATATATCTAGCCACTTTTACTATGAGAATTTAACTTTGAAATTTTCAACCTTGAAATATGTCAAGCTGGTTGAGTAATTATAACATGGTCAGCTTGGTACAGGTAGATATTTATATCTGCAGTTACATCATATACGTTGGTTGTTTCTTCAGGTTTCTGTTGCTGGCTACACAGCCGGTCAACGTGCAAAACACATTCCTCGTGGGAAGTTAATTGCTGGGGTTTCCATTTTGGTTGGCACTGCTATTACCATGTTCTTACTAGTTGTGCTGAAGGTTTTTCCTTTTACTCCACGTTACATCATCCCAGTTGCAGGCATGATGGTTGGTAATGCAATGACGGTAACTGGAGTGACTATGAAAAGGCTTCGGGAAGATCTCAAAGTTCAAAAGAACCTGGTATGTTCCAATATATCTCATTCTTGATTTTCTTTTAAAAACTCACAGCATCATGTGCTTTGCTTGTTTTTCCACCACAAAATCCTTGCAATTGAATCTGTTAGGCAGTTCTGAATGAACAATTCATATGGTGGCCGCTGCAGCATGTCGTCATTGAAGCCTGTACGGTACTCTATATGCTAGGGACCCAAAATAGATGGCAGGTCAATGGCCGGTTTCCTAAATTACTCCTTGATTGTATGCATGTAATTAAGTTAATCTACATACAAGTGAGAGTTTTTGCTAAAAAAGACCTTTAATAAATGTATATAGTTTAATTTTAAATAGTAAGAATTTACTCTCGATTTTCAAGTTTTTCTTAGATGTTAGTATTTATGTTTTGATTGGTCATGTGGTATCTTGTCATTTACAATTAAATAATAGAAAAATATAGATTATATTATTTTCAATATTAAAGTTAGTGATTATCACTTACAACAACCACTCCAATTATCAAGATCGAAATCACGTAAGCCTTTTTTAAATAACTAATTTTCCCATTGTTAGTGGAATTTAAACTTCTAATATTTATACAACCATAAAGAGCCTATATTGCTTAACCAAGTGATTGCAAGCAACTTAGTTTTTTTAGATTATGATTTTCATTAGATAAGCTCCATCTTTGGTGAGGTCTATAAGGTTATATATATTAATTAGAGAATTGAAAATCCAATTGATTCATGTGTTCTATGTTGTATAACAGGTTTAAACATAAAAGTTACATAATTTGGATATTTCTTTGGTTTCAAAACAAGTTGTCTTTAGTTTCAAAGGGCAATAAAATGTTGAAGCTTGGTACTTCAATTTCAATAAGAATAATTTCAATTTTTAGTTAATAAATATGTTAGAATTTGAGGCTTGTAAGAAATAAGGAAAAAACGGCAACATACCATATCCTATTTCATTATTGATATTATACTATGATCACCCTAAAATCAAATTTTAGATCCGCCACTGCCTATTGAACCATAGATTAGCAGTACTGGTATTAAACGGTGCAGAACATGGGACGAGAATTTTGTGTAGGACTGGCATTAGCAAGATAATTAATTTAGCATGATTTGTTGTGATTGACGCTTGTTTTTCCCAGGTGGAGACGGCACTTGCTCTTGGTGCCACACCACGGCAAGCCACACATCAGCAGGTGAGAAGGGCACTCATCCTCGCTCTTTCCCCAGTCCTGGACAATTGTAAGACAGTTGGACTAATCTCTCTTCCTGGGGCGATGACTGGTCTCATTATGGGAGGAGCCTCACCGTTGGAAGCAATTCAGCTGCAGATTGTAGTCATGAACATGCTTATTGGGGCATCAACTATCAGCAGCATCATGTCTACCTGCTTGTGCTGGCCTGCCTTCTTTACTAAAGCTTACCAGTTGGAAAGCAAAGTCTTTGCTGCTGACTGAGAAGTGCTCTTTTTCCTTCAGTAGTATGTGTTAATTGGTTGTTTACCACACAGCCAGTGCAATCCAACTCCAGAGACGTATGTGTTGATTGGTTGTTTACAATACAACCGGTTCAATCCGACTCCAAATCTCTGTTGATGACACATGAAGAAATGGAGAGCCTCTGATTCAGTTCTAATTGTCTCATCTTGAGAAACCAACCATCTCAGTAGCTAGCATCTTTTGTATGTTGTACAAAACGTAAACATGATGATTTCATATTGGATGCAGGAAATCTAAACCATGCAAATATGTCTTTACAAGGCTATACCACTAATCGATTGTATGCGGTGTTTTTTCATATCCTTGTGAATTTTAAAAATTTGAATAACTATCTTTTAGTACACTTCATGGTCAACAACCTACTTTAATTTCATATTCTGCTGACTTCATTTAATTCTTGATTAAAATTTCTAATTTAATAGTTAATTTTTTTAAAATTTTTAACACTTGAGACATTTAAAGATAATTAAATTGCAACGAATATCTGAAAATGCGTACTTTGTGATATGTATAAAGTTGATTTAAAAAAAATATAGAGTGCATCATATATACAAAAATGAATCAACCACCTTAACATACTTTGTGCTTTTGTATCCACATGAAGATGACTTTTTAGGTCTAGTCTTAAACGACATAAAGGAGGTATGGGCTACTATGATCATTTGAGCTTTACTCTTCGTCGTCACTTGATTGTCTACCTTACGGAGGAAAGATTTCTTATTATTTATAATTAAAAAAAACCTATATGATCTTGCACAATATTAGGATCACGAACAAGTAAGGGTGTAAATGATTCGATTCTAATTTTATGGTTCAATTTGCAAATGTTTTACTGTTCGATTCAGTTTCTAGTTTTTAAAATCGTTAAAAACGATTCAAACGATTCAGTTTCTAGTTTTTAAAATCGTTAGAAACGATTTGGTTCTTAGTTCATAATATGATTCGATTAAACCAAACATCCACTGTATATATATACATATGTGTGTGTACATGTGTATGTGTGCGTACGTACTCGTGGAATATTTGATATACATTGAATATTGAATAAAAGACATATTTTTAAAACTTGAAGAGAATTTCAAAGAACTTGAAAATTTTAAAATGTTGCGCGATTTTTTTATTTGTTTTTGTCTTTTTTGTAAGTTCAATTATTATTATAAATATATTTGTGACAATTAATACATGATATTTTAACTAGAATCGAATGTAGTCTTACAGCAAGTTCCCAACCCATGCCACACAACAAACATAACCAAAAAGAACCCTAATTCTTAAATAGGTTGAGTTGACCTTCAATTTCTTAGCCGAAGCCCAAGTGTCTTGCATTTGTTAAGAGGAGAAGGTGGTGGAGTTGGCAACCTTGACTTCGTATTCCAGAACCTTCATCCCTGCAAATTCTCCATTGTTCCCTCCTCCTCCGTTCTGCCACCAAACTTTGACCAAATAAACCCTGCGATTCCGGTCGAGAGAAAGCTTCGATCTCAGCTTTCGCTTCTTCTCTATCTTGATCGAATTCAAGGAGCTTCCGCATGCGTCCTCCGATCCACTCTTCCATGGGGAGGGCAGGGCGGTGGTGGTGTTGCCTGTTGCTTTGCCTCTTCGTTCCTGGTACGCGAACGTTGCTCTCTTTCTTCTTTCTTTCCGCTTCATTTCGCGTTGCTGTTTTTCCTTCAATGGATACATGTTGGGATCCGTAAGGAAGAAAGGTTTACTTTTATGTGTTGGTAGCTAGAAACTAGAGAACACGGAAATATGAAAAAAAAGGGGAGGGTTTTTTTTTGTTCTTCTTCTGGTCGTAGAGCGTTTTGGGTAGGAGGTGGATGGACAATTAGCTTTTCCGACATGGTACAGAGTTAGTATCCTTATTTGATAAATTAATGAGTAATGATGTTAAGGTGATAAATACTAAGTTCTGAATATTGGTTCAATGATATGTTGATAAATCAAAAAAGAACCTTGGATCTAATGGTTGAATGTACCCTTCTGTTTAGTATTGTTATTTATAGTAAACAAATGATAAACCTTATCATTCCTCAAATAATTGATTGAATATACCAGAGAAAACTCACCTGGATGGAGGAGGGTTGGAAGAGGCAGAGGGTAATTGAATGATCCATAACCCTCTGGTTGAGTGGGGACTGAAGGATTGTAAGGATGATTGATATAAATATAAGTCATGTAATTGAGTGTCAGGCCACATGGTGGATGTAAAAGAGGCCACAAGTGAGGAGGAGTTTTATCATGATTGATATAAATATAAGTCATTTTATTGAAATATAAACATTCAACTCAAAATCAATTAGCTATGAGTGAAGAAGTACATCTATATATAATTACAAGTTCAATCCTCACTTTTTCTAATGTAGAATTATTCCAATGCTTTCCATCACTTGTGACCTCCTTTTAAGTCCTCCAAATGCTTGTTTTGGACATAGGTGAACATATATAAACTTGAGCCTGTTTGGCCTATTTTGACTCATTTCATGTTAAAATTTGGTCATTTAACTTAAACCCAAGTGACTATGAGTGGAGGGACCTATCTATATATAACTACATAGTTATCACGTTTTCCAATATAAGACTATTCTAACAAGAAGAACATGATCTCGTTTGAAAATTTGTGAGTAGAGCTGGGAAACCTCAAGGTGGAAGAATTTCTTTCTACAAAAAGTTCACTTTAGTCAATTTTTGTACATTAAAGTGTTGATTGCCTTAAGATGTTCTTATTTGGGTGGGTGTATCAGAATATAATGGAACATAAAAGACTCGAACTAGTTGTTCTGATTTACTGATGAAATTGTCAACATGGTTTTGTTTTTGCTCATCTTGGGTGCATCAATGGATAACATGAAAGTAAGGTTTCTATTAGGAAGGCCAAGTGGAGCTTAGTTGAGCACCTCCCCTTATAGAAGCTATCATGGAATAATTGTAAATCACACGACCATGTCCATATGCCTCATAGCTGTGTGTGATTGAAATGGTCATTTTATTTGGTAGGCTAATAAAGAAAAAGTGGTACCCAAGCAACATTAATATGAATAAGGGATTCAATTACAATTCGATGAACATACATGAATATGGTTTATAGGAGTTAGGACTTTTGGTAAATGTAGGGAATAAGGACGATACAATTAACAAAGTCTTATAATAATGTAATGTCTTTATTTCAAACAAGGATAACATATCATTAACAAATGAACTTAGTTAAGATTAAAACACTTGAAAACTTAGTTAAGATGCATGAACTAAAACAATACCAATATCGTCAAGAAATGAACATTGTAGTTAGCAAGTCAAAACAATTTTGTACAACCAATCACATTCATGGTTGTTAATTTGTACAACCTGCAATTGAGACTCACACTCAATTTTAAGTCTTTTTTTGTATAAATACACTAAGTTTTAAGTTTATGCTAAAATTTGTAATATGCCATCATTGACTCTTTGTTTGAGTTGAGTTCGCAAACACTACAAAGTCATCTATGGAATCTCCAATTATGTAATGTAAGTCTCCATTAGGGTGGTCAACAAATGGAATTTTAGTCGAACAGCCTGGTATTTGTCATTAATCAAAAAGTCACAAATTTTCCCTACCAAGCATGATTTTCAAACACATATTGATACACACACACACACACATACATATGTCTACCAAGCATGATTTATGTATGTATATGTATATGTATATGTATATATATATATATGTGTGTGTGTGTGTGTGTGTGTGTGTATTTCATGTGAAATTATTAATTAAAAATGACAAAAAGTAAGCCATAGACAACATAAAGTTTCAAATTTGTTTACTTAAATAAAACTTGACTTGTGTTTTAGAGTGCAAACGAATCGGATACGGTATGGTTACGGATGTTACTATATCCGTATCTATTTTTCGAAATATGGATACGAATAATACGAATAGAAAAATTACATATCCATATCCTCAAAAAACGGATACGGATACAGAACGGATAAAAGGAGATCGGATACGGATAAAGTCGGATATAAAAAAAGATATGATGATATACACATTACATAATTAATCAAATCATTAATAAGATTTTCATATATTAATATATTTTAAGTTATTTAGTATATATGAAATAAAAACAATATATATCAAAAATAAAAATAAATTAGACATAATGATAGATTAGACTATCTTTTTCAAAAAAAGATGAAGTTATGAATCTAAATTTTAATATTCCATCGTTATGGATGTATAATTAATTAATGATTAATAAAATTCTGTCATATTTTACAACATATTTTATTAATTAAAGTTAGTAAAATTCTACAAGTGACAAAGTAAAATTCTTGTAAAGTAAATAAATAATTTGACAAAATCAAAATGTAATCCATAAATCTTAATCTACATCATTTAGATTAAATACATGTCAAAATCTACATCATTTAGAAATTCCTAATATATATATCTATTTATGTACAAATTCAATAGTTTTAAAATAAGAATCACTAGATCTTTAAGTTATAAGATTCAAAACCAAATTGCAATTCATGAATCTTAATATATATCATCTAAATTAGGTACACATCTAAATTTATATTATTTAGAAATTCATAACATATAGATTTATTCATATCAAATTCAATAGTTTTTTATAAGTTATAACAAATACATGTTAAATTTAATATTTAGGAATTTCAAAATGATTTGATTTTTTATATACAAGTATTTTGAATAGTTTTGATCATAACTAACGGTTTAAAATTTTAATCTAATAGTTCGATGTTGAGATATAAAAAGTTGTATGTATGTATATATATATATATATATATATATATATATATATATATATATATATCCTCGTTATCAAATTCTTTTGATTTCATAAATAATTCATTAATTTTTCTTTTAGTGTTTCTTTCAAAACACTTATTGGCATAGTGTCCTCTTTTGTTGCATATATAGCAGGTTGGTATTTTTTGTGTGTAATCCATTAGTTTAGTAGTGTTTTTTATTTTTCTTGTTTGATTTTTATAGTGTTTTTTCTTTCCTTCAGGTTTCCTAGATTTCTCATATTTTCTAGGTTTTTTGTATTTTCTAGATTTTTTGTTATTTCTTGGAGTTAACCTGGGATTCTCTACTTCAAATTGGTAACAGAAATCTCCTAATTCTCTTCTTCCTAGGAGTCTTTGTTTCTTTAGTTGTCCTTTAAGTTTCAAGTCATTACATAAAGTTAAACTAGTTTAATTTATCGTTTGTGTTAATTCTTCATAGGATATTTGCTCAAAGGGTAGAGCATTGTTATAGGATTGCCTTAAGGTTTCTCTAACCTTTTCAGAAAATAGAGATGGTAATCCAGAAACAAACTTTTCTTTCCAGATAGCATTATTACAATCATTTAATTGAAATACTCTGAATAGGAAAACATCCTTATACCACTTGAAGTCTATTAAAGTGGAACATCTTAAATTCATTAATTGTTCTCTATTTTTCTCAAAGGTATTATTAGTATCACCGATAAAATGTTTATAGATGTTAATAATCAAGGTATATATCATGTCAGGAATATTTTCACCGTTTTCAGATTTTAAAGGTTTACCAGTATCATCGTTTTTTATGGCAGTTTGTATTCGTTGTCTGTCAGATGCTGTGAGATAATGATCCCACCAATCCCGAAGTTGTCCTGAAAAGGAAGCAATTATGGCTTGAAAAATTCTAGATTCAGAATTGTTATGAGTTTTACAGGCAGTGGCATATATAAACATTTAGTGTAACATTTGATGGATTTGGTATTCACTGAATCCATCTAGATTCCATTCAACAAAAGATCGTCCGTCGAAATGGTCTCGAACAAGAAGATCATCTTCAAATTGAATGTCAAAGGGTGTGGGTCTAGTGTAATAATTTTTAGTTGTTGAATATATCTTATTAATTGTATCTTCTGATTCAGTATCAGTATTTTCATGGTTCTGTACTTGTACTTGTACTGTATTAACAGTATCAGGCAAAGATAATTTTTGTAATCTCGTGGAGAGTTCTTGTGTAAATTCATTAAGGTTATTCATTTTATTGGTTCCTTGTTTCCTAATTCAATTCCTTCATTTATATAATGAGGAATGATTATAGCAGGAGATTTTGAAAGTGTTTTATTTTGAGGAATATTTTTTCTATTGTTTTTTAGGAAATTTTCTATCCTATCAGTCTGTTTTCCAATGGTCTGTAAATGAATATTGGTAAAGTTGTTTTGTTCCATTAATTGTGCAAGATGTATTTGTTTAGTAGTTTCATTATTGGATTCTATATTCTTAAAAGGGGATGCTTTTAAGTCTCCAATTTTAATCTGTTCAAGAGGAAGATGTGTGGATTCTAAGTCCTCTTGTTTGTTACTTAATTTCAAGGTATTTGTCATTTTTTTTATGACCATAGCATGATCTGCTATTGGAAGATCGGTGAGCATATCTTTTAATATTTGCATATAATAGGTTTCATACCATTCAAAGGAATTTATATTTCTTTCTAATTCTTCCATTTGTGCATACCATTGACTTCTAATGGTTGTCTTTTCTTCTTCATTAAAGTTTTCTAAAAACCATTTTTTCTTATCTTTATTGTTTTCAGAATTGAAGTCTTTTCGTAACAAATCTTTATTTATGGTAAACATGTTTTCTTTATGTAGACTTAACATATTGACAGAAAAGTCTGTCTCAGAAGGTTCATAATTTTCTTGGTATGTGGCAAAGGTTAAACCAGTTGATCTTGGGATAGATTTTTCAGGAGAAACTGAAGACCTAGGTGAATCTAAAGGTTTATCCTTGTTTATAGTTATTCTTTTGGATGTGGAGAAATTTATCTCTACATCACCATTGGGATATTCTACGATGTTTTCAAGTTCTTTACCTTTCAATGGTTTTGGTGGTATGGCTTGATTTAATGTCCAATTTTCGGGTAATTTTATCTCTTCCCATTTAAGAGCTTTAGGTATTACAGTATTATTTTTTGAATTTGTTAGGAACAGAGTTGTTACATCCTTTTCCGTTGTTACCTTGGCTTGTGGAGTTGAAGTATTCATAACTTTAAAACATTTCCTATAAGATATTGCTATATTTTCAGATAAAGTATCCATATTGAATCCTTGAGTCTGAAAGTTAAGGGTTAATACCTTCAGAAGACCTGGATCAGATAATGATATAGAAAAATTGGGAAAAGCATTGAAAAATACAGGTCCGTTATTAAGAGTGTAATGAACTAGTCCAAGTAGAGAATCTGAAAACTTCATATGTCTACAGTCTCTTAAACAAATTAAGATGGACGTGTTTAATCCATTCCTAGTGAGTGTTTTGGCAGATATTTGAAAAAGGCCAAAATGTAGGTAATGATATTTATCATTTTTAGAGATCATATCAAGATCCTTTTTAGTTAGTAATTTAAATTTTTATTCTACACATTTTACGGAGATCATATCAAGATCCTTTTTAGTTAATAATTATAAATTTTCAGCAGTTGATGTTATTGAGACAGTTCTTTCTATAGTTTTTATATGGTAATCTGAGGTTAGCTTAAAGGTTCCTCTGGAATAGATTTCCTTCATAGGTACCTTAGGCATTTTCCAGTTTAAAAGACTTTGATTTTAGTTTTCAAAATTTAAGTGTTCATTATTTTTAATACTAAGAGTTCTAATCTGCGATAAAGATTTAGAGCTAGATGTCTCACCAGTAAATAAACTTTTAATCATAGACATAATGAAGAATAATAATATCAAAAGTGGCCCGTCAACAGAAAGTTTGTTCAAAAACAAATCCCTAACGACAACCTGTCTAAACGGGAGACAACAGAGCACCTGCGACGAGAGGCCTCGAACCTTAAGATACTAAGATTCTTAAAATGTGTAGAATAAAAATTTAAATTACTAGATAAACATGCATGGCTCTGATACTAAATATCTGCCAAAACACTCACTAGGAATGGATTAAACACATCCATCCTAATTTGTCTAAGAGACTGTAGACATCTGAAGTTTTCAGATTCTCTACTTGGACTAGTTCAGTCCACTCTTAATAACGGTCCTGTATTTTTCAATGCTTTTCCCAATTTTTCTGTATTATTATCTGATCCAGGTCTTCTGAAGGTATTAATCCTTAACCTTCAGACTCAAGGATTCAATATGGATCCTTTATCTGAAAATATAGTAATATCTTATATGATATGTTTTAAAGTTATGAATACTTTAACTCCACAAGTCAATGTAACAACGGAAAAGGGTGTAACAACTCTGCTCCTAACAAATTCAAAAGATAATACTGTAATACCTAAAGCTCTTAAATGGGAAGAGATAAAATTACCCGAAAATTGGACATTAAATCAAGCCATACCACCAAAACCATTGGAAGGTAAAGAACTTGAAAACATCGTAGAATATCCCAATGGTGATGTAGAGATAAATTTCTCCACATCCAAAAGAATAACTATAAACAAGGATAAACCTTTAGATTCACCTAGGTCTTCAGTTTCTCCTGAAAAATCTATCCCAAGACCAACTGGTTTAACTTTTGCCACATACCAAGAAAATTATGAACCTTCTGAGACAGACTTTTCTGTCAATATGTTAAGTCTATATAAAGAAAACAAGTTTACCATAAATAAAGATTTGTTACGAAAAGATTTCAATTCTGAAAACAATAAAGATAAGAAAAAATGGTTTTTAGAAAACTTTAATGAAGAAGAAAAAGCAACCATTAGAAGCCAATGGTATGCACAAATGGAAGAATCAGAAAGAAACATAAATTTCTTTGAATGGTATGAAACCTATTATATGCAAATATTATTAGATATGCTCACCGATCTTCTAATAGAAGATCATGCTATAGTCATAAAAAAAATGACAAATACCTTGAAATTAAGTAACAAACAAGTAGACTTAGAATCCACACATCCTCCTTTTGAACAGATTAAAATTGGAGACTTAAAAGCATCTCCTTTTAAGAATATAGAATCCAATAATGAAACTGCTAAACAAATACATCTTGCACAACTAATGGAACAAAACAACTTTACCAATGTTCATTTACAGACCATTGGAAAACAGACTGATAGGATAGAAAATTTCCTAGAAAACAATAGAAAAAATATTCCTCAAAATAAAACACTTTCAAAATCTCCTGCTATAATCATTCCTCATTATATAAATGAAGGAATTGAATTAGGAAACAAGGAACCAATAAAAATGAATAACCTTAATGAATTTACACAAGAACTGTCCACCAGATTACAAAAATTATCTTTGTCTGATACTGTTAATACAGTACAAGTACAAGTACAGAACCATGAAAATACTGATACTGAATCAGAAGATACAATTAATAAGATATATTCAACAACTAAAAATTATTACACTAGACCTACACCCATTGACATTCAATTTGAAGATAATCTTCCTGTTCGAGACCATTTCGACGGACGATCTCTTGTTGAATGGAATCTAGATGGATTCAGTGAATACCAAATCCATCAAATGTTACACCAAATGCTTATATATGCCACTGCCTATAAAACCCATAACAATTCTGAATCTGGAATTGTTCAAGCCGTAGTTGCTTCCTTTTCAGGGCAACTTTGGGGCTGGTGGGATCATTATCTCACAGCATCTGACAGACAACGAATACAAACTGCCATAAAAAATGATGATACTGGTAAACCTTTAAAATCTGAAAACGGTGAAAATATTCCTGACATGATATATACCTTGATTATTAACATATATAAACATTTTATCGGTGATATTAATAATACCTTTGAGAAAAATAGAGAACAATTAATGAATTTAAGATGTTCCACTTTAACAGACTTCAAGTAGTATAAGGATGTTTTCCTATCCAGAGTATTTCAATTAAATGATTGTAATAATGCTATCTGGAAAGAAAAGTTTGTTTCTGGATTACCATCTCTATTTGCTGAAAAGGTTAGAGAAACCTTAAGGCAATCCTATAACAATGCTCTACCCTTTGAGCAAATATCCTATGAAGAATTAACATAAACGATAAATTAAACTGGTTTAACTTTATGTAATGACTTGAAACTTAATGGACAACTAAAGAAACAAAGACTCCTAGGAAGAAGAGAATTAGGAGATTTCTGTTACCAATTTGGAGTAGAGAATCCCAGGTTAACTTCAAGAAATAAAAAAAAATCTAGAAAATACGAAAAACCTAGAAAATATGAGAAATCTAGGAAATCTGAAGGAAAGAAAAAACACTATAAAAATCAAACAAGAAAAATAAAAAACACTACTAAACCAATGGATTACACAAAGAAAATACCAATTTGCTATATATGCAACAAAAGAGGACACTATGCCAATAAATGTTTTGAAAGAAACACTAAAAGAAAAATTAATGAATTATTTCTGAAATCAAAAGAATTTGATAATGAGGAAATAAACAAGATAATAAACAAACTTCATCTTGACTCAGAAGACTTAGATGTCGAAGATATAGATGAAGAGGAAGAAAACAGTAGTAATACTTGTGATTGCTGTGAAATAGATAACGATTCAGAAGGAATTAATATGCTTAGCTCTCAAGAACAGTTTATACTAGAAACAATAGATGCAATAAAAGATCCTAAAGATAAAATGTAACAATTTTAAAAATACTTTAAAATGACAAAACAACCTAAACGAGAAAATCTGGTAAAAGAAGAATTCTGCTCCTTCAATCAAGTCTTGGAAAGACTTAAACCAGGAAAATCTATAGAATCCGTTTCTACCTTAGACGAGCTTAAAAGAGAGCAAAATGAAACGAAAAGAGATATCCAACAGTTAAAACAAAGAATAAAAATACTTGAGCTACAGGATAAATCTGAATTTGAAGAAAACTTTGAAATAGGTGAACCATCTGAACCTCAAGATAAAATTGATGATAATGAATTTATAAATTCAATAGAAAGATACATTAAACAAAAATGGCTAAGTACAGTTTTACTAAAAATAAACAATTTTACTGTCCATCATACTGCTCTCATAGACTCTGGAGCAGATGTAAACTGTATTAGAGAGGGAATAATCCCATCTAAATATTTTGAAAAAACTACGTATAAAATTAACACAGCTAATGGAGGCAAACTACAAATTAATTACAAGATTCCTAAAGCACATATATGTGTAAAAGGAACCTGCATCAAAACTTCCTTTATCCTTGTTAAAGATTTAAATCAAGGAATAATTTTAGGAACACCATTCCTTAACATGTTAAAACCCTTTTGGGTCAATAATAATGGTATACATTCTACAATTAATAATAAAGAAGTTATATTCTACTTCAAACAGCAATTAGAGGTATCCTTCCTACCAGAACTAAAGAATGCCATTAAATATAAAGAAAAATTTGTTAATGAAATATCAGAGGAAATAAAAACAATAAAAATCTCAAAACAAATAAATACAAAAGAATTTCAAGAAAAAAATAAAATATTTCAAGAAAAAATAACAAAAGAAGTTTGTGCTACCTTACCTATTGCCTTTTGACATAGGAAAAAACACATGATAAAATTACCTTACATAAAGGACTTCAAAGAAGAGAAAATTCCTACTAAAGCCCGACCAATACCAATGAATCAGCGGCTTCTGGAAATATGTAAAAATGAGATAAAAGATTTACAAGATAAAAATCTTATCAGACTTAGCTCATCCCCTTGGAGCTGTGCAACATTTTATGTTGAAAATGCAGCAGAACTAGAGAGAGGTGTTCCAAGACTGGTTATAAATTACAAACCTCTCAATTCTGTCATACAATGGATTAGATATCCTATACCTAATAAACAAGACCTAATCAAGAGAACACAATGAGCTAAAATATTCTCAAAGTTCGATATGAAATCTGGCTTTTGGCAAATACAATTACATGAAGAAGATAGGTATAAAACTGCCTTTACTGTTCCATTTGGACATTTTGAAAGTAATGTCATGTCTTTTGGATTAAAAAATGCTCTATCAGAATTCCAAAAAATTATGAATGAAATCTTTAACCCTTAAATTTCATTTAGCATTGTTTATATTGATGATGTTTTAATCTTTTCAAGAATAATTGATGAACATTGGAAACATTTGAGAGTCTTCTTTTCTGCCGTTAAAAATAATGGCCTTGTTATATCTGCAAAAAAGATCAAGATGTTTCAGACATCAATTCAATTCTTAGGTTTCAAAATTAATCTAGGAACAATATCTCCTATAAACAGAGTCAATATGTTTGCTGACAAATTCCCGAATGAATTGAAAGAAAAGAAACAATTACAAAGATTTTTAGGATGTTTAAACTATGTCTCAGATTTTTACAAAAATTTAGCCACAGAAAAGAAAATTCTATCTGATAGGCTAAAAAAGAATCCTTCTGATTGGACATCTCTTCATTCAGAGA
>JAMKQA010016773.1:0-31209 GCA_024699735.1 Posidonia australis
GTAATCGCAGACAAAAACACAAGATTATAGATTAAAATTATTTGCACTTTTGCAGGCTGTAGATCCCAAAATGACAGTTAACACTAACAGCTCTTATGGTACACTGAGAAGTGGGGTCACCAGTAAGACGCCTTGGCCACCTGATCACCACGGCCTGAGGCAGTGCCCACTTGAAAAGGAGCATACCTACCTTCATCCACCTCCTTCCTTAATTAGTTAATTAATTCCTTTTTTCCTTGTCCAACTATCCATATTTCACTCAATTTTTAATTTAATCACCTTTGTTTGAGTTCTAACATTTTTTACTCAGTCTAAAGTCAAAATGCTAGCAAGTTCAACAATTATGCTAAATGTAATTAAGTTCAATTTATATTCAAAGTTCAATCATTACCATTTACTTGACTTTATACTTATGGTCGAACAATATAAGTGATTTAATATTGTCATTCATCAAAATTTTGTTCTCTCTCTCTCTCTCTCTACACACACACACACACACACACAGAGACAGAGAGAGAAAGAGAGAGAGAGAGAGAGAGATACATAGATATTAGGTTGTGTTTTTTTAATTCATCGTGTTGCTTCAATTGGCAAGCACCTTTGTAGTCTCTCTTGCCTTGTATCTAAAGTGTTTTGGAGGCTACTTGACTTGGGATTTCCTTTCACCATGATAACTTTGGATGACCACAGGATGAAGTCTAAGACGTTTCCAAAAAATAAAATAAAATCAGGCAATAAAAATGGAGATGGAGCACTTACTGAATCTCCTGACATATAGCCTATTACCTAAGAGAACAGAGGAAAACATTATTGATCAGCATATCAAATATAAGGCAAGGTCTTTAATTAGATGTGAAAGAGCATTTCTGATGGAACTTAAAATATTGACAATGTTACACAAGAATAAAGTGAAATACTCACTAGCTGGAACTTCCCACGCAAGCATCCATCCATCTCCAATGAAGAAAGCCTCCAGAACCATCAAAACATAGATCAGATGTCACAGACTAGAATACCATATGCAGGGAAAAAAAACTACATTTTTATCACGTAAAAAGGCAAGAAAAATGAATTATTGATCCTTCATGGTTCAATAACTTTACTGGAAACCAAGAACATTTGTGAACAACACAAGCTGGTCTTAAAAATTCTATAAATTTTACAAAAATCGGGAATAGCTACTCTAGTTAAAGCATTTTCATTTTAGCCTCTGGACATGTATTCCCCAAGCTAGAGCATGTCAGTTCTTTTTTCATTGGTAGTTAGTGCATGCCAGTTTAGGGTGCCAAACACAGTAAGCTGCCCAGCAAACAAACCAGGGTACCTTCTTTTGGCTGCCTCTTAGCATCTAAATCAGTGAGTGGGTAGCTTCATATCCTGCCAGGAACCCTGAATTAAAGAAAGAATTAGACTCTCCAGAAACTGAATATTTCTGACGAAGGAAAGTGCTTGGAAGAAAGGCAAAATCATCTGTTGAATAAGACACACAATGACTGACAATGAAAAGAGCCACATCAGAAAAAGGCTACAAAGTTTATTATAGATTATACTTTGAATGGCCATTTTTTCCTAAAAAATAACACCAGGAAACCATAGTTTAATAAACCAGTAAACGTTGGGATAACTTTCGAATTAGAGACAAGATATCGACTGAGTCTGCATAAGCTCCATAAAAAAGTGATTTACAAGAGATAGAACACCTTTTGGCTAGTTGTCTTACAATAGAACAGACACCCCACAAGGTGAAGTGAGAAGTCTCCAAATCAAATTCATCTCTTTCATGCTTCACATGCCAAGGATACGAACCCATGCTCTTGGTCCAATGCAGGGAGGATGAGATAGATTAATGCCAAAAAAATAAATGAGCTAAAAGAATTTCCACAACAATTGATAAATATAGCTCAACAGCATGTCTGGCCTCAGAAAATCAGCATCTCAATCACTTGCCCGTAATGAACGGATGACTTAATGCTTGAGAGACAGTCAGCCTTTTCTCAGGATCAAGGACAAACATCCGCTCTAGTAGATCTTTAAAATGACCTAACATTTTAGGATCCTCTTCAGGGAAGCTAGTTAAGATTGCTCCCATATCCTTTGGCTTGATATTGAGTAGCAAACGTTTTACAGGCTGCAGATAAGAACAAGTGTATTTCATGAGTACATTTGATACATAAAAAGTTTAAATAATAATGTTAAAAAATATGGATCAACTCACCTTCTTTGTAACAGGATCCTCTTCTGTAGCATGAAAATTCAAATCGTGGTCAAAATGCTGATCCGTAAATGCACCCTGTCCAGATATAACAATAAACAGCATCAGCATTGTATAGAAACGTCCAGAAAAAATGATGGAAAGAATAAGTGCAGTAACTACAGGAGTCCAAAAACATGTAGTACCTGAAGAAGCAGATCTTGCAAGAAATCGTATTATAGCAAAAGAAAGTTATATTTAAAATGAGAACATATATGCCAAGTAATTTCTCACCTTTCTGAGCATCTTCTTAGGAAAAGAGCCCTTCAGTTCCATTATAGTAAAAGAAGTTATATTTAAAATAAGGATATATATGCCAATTAATTTCTCACCTTTCTGAGCATCTTCTTAGGAAAAAGGCCCTTCAGTTCCATGTGAAGCCGAAGCATTTCGTTGTTTGATGGACCAGGAAACAGGACTTTTCCATTATAGAGTTCAAACAAACAACATCCAACTGACCACATATCCATGGGGTGATCATATGGCAAACCCAGAACTGTAGATGGGGAAAATTAACATCAAACAATCAGAAAAAAACTAATGTCTGCAAAAGAAAGTCCATGAGAAGTTGCTATGACTGCAGCTTACTTATTTCAGGTGAACGATAGAAGCGACTGACAAGGTACGGAGTAATCTCATTTTTACCCGCAAACATGGCATTACCAAAATCACACAGCTTCAGTACATTCTTAGCCTCATTAACCTGCATACAAGAAATAGACGAAGGGCTCCATGTGATATGGCAAAATGACTAGACTACAGGGCTGATGAACTAGACAGGTAACTGAAAAACGAAAACAATGTTGCATTTTATATTTGTTAAGCAATGTGCAAAAGATCTGAAGACATACCAGCATGTTATCTGGCTTTATATCACAGTGCAGCACTCCACAATTTCTAAGATGTTTCAACGCAATAAAAAGCTGCTTTGCATAGGCCCTCACAGCAGTTAGTTTAAGGCCAATATTACGACCAAATTTCTTTAGAACCTCACGAAGATTCATATGAAGAGATTCAAATACTAAACAAAGATGATTCCGATACTTGAAGCTCGAGATAAACCTGACACAGTGCCGTTTATCCTCAGGATCAGCTCCAGCTAGCTTCTTCAATATAACCAGTTCTTCTAAACCAGCTTTATACCTATAATATGGCACAACAAAAACCACTAGAAAACATGAGTATAGATGTAGTGAGAAAATTGTACAGTAGTTTAACAAGTACCCACATGGTATCATTGTTGCGTATAATCTTTATAGCTACTTCTTCAGGTTCACTCTTCCCAGCCTTGAGATCCTTTGCACGGACAACAGTTGAATAAACACCCTTACCATGGGCTGCAACAATCTCATAGCGACCATCAAGACCTTCTCCAAGTCGGTACGCTGTAAAAAAGAACATTGTATGGGATGCCATATACGGAACAATTGAAACACAAAAACCAATAAAAGATGTAATAGTTTTTTTTTAGATAAAAAGATATAATATATGAGTCCCAATAACTCCAGTACTTACAATAGTAGCCCTCAGCATCATCCCAATTGTCATGAGCTGCACTTCTTTCTACAGCCAAATGGGCTTCCTTGCCCTGCAACAGATAAAAAATTAAGTGTGTCTATGACACATACTTTGGATTTTTGACAAAAATAAAAGGATAATCCCATCCCTTATTTAGTATTGATGCATAAAAGATGTCTTTTTTGTTGAAAAATGTAAATGGGAAATAGTTTCGCTTCTGCAATAAACTCATGCAAATTTAAACGTGAACAAACATGAAGATCAATGGTATTGTCCAATGTAAGTTACAAAAGATGAGTACAAATATAATGCACAGCTGAGGCTGTTAATGAAAAAAAAACTACCACATTTCCAATTCAAAAGAAAATGAACATATAAGTTGCAGAAGACATACAGTTAGTATATAAAAAAAGAACCTTTGAGATATAAAAAAAAGAACCTTTGTTAGAATTCCAGTTGGCAGAATAATTCTTCTCCATTTATAAAACAATTTATGGGTGGGAAATGTCATATTAGTTCAGGTAAGACATACATGTAAAAATTAAAAAAAAGGTGAGAAACTTACCATTTTGCGAATACCTGCTGGTGATTCACCAAATATATCATCACAGAACATATCTGCCGACCTTTCACTCTGTAAAGGATTGCAAATTACAAAAAATTTCAAATGTCTAACAAGAGAAGAAATTGCCAGCATCACACTAGTTTCCAGGAGGATATAAGTACAAAGATGCTTGGTGGGAATATTTTTTTTTCTGCTGTTATCAAAATATTTCTGAGTGAAAGATTATTAACAAACCTTGGGAGTGCCATATCCTAGTCCACCTTCAGCTATCTCCTCAGGAATCGTCCCATTCTGTTGAGGTGACTTCCCTATTGAGAATTTCATGTCAGCAGCAGATGCATCTGATGACTCATGTGCACTGTTTGATCGTATTGGAGCAACCAGTTGAGGAGCATCAACAGTTGTATTAGTGTCTACAGCCACAGATGTACTCTCTGAACAATGAACATGAAGATTGTAAAGTAGATTTTTTTGAGGAATAGTATGATGTTTCATTAGTGGTGAATAATTTGAAGACACTTGAAAAGCAAATATGATGCAATAAAACTCAAGTATTGCAACTAAATTAATGACGGATCTTACCTCTCCCCTGATTGTCAGCTGGGGGCCCAGAATGTTGCTGTGGCTGCTGTTTTTTATATTTTTCTAAGATAGCTTGTCTCCTCCTCCTGCTCTCTTCAATTATTTTTTCGGGATCTTCCTCCTCCTGCTTTGCAAGTTGCTGCTCAATTTTCTCCTGATAATCTTCTTCATCCTCCTCCCTGACAGAAAACAAATTGGAGAATCGCAGATAGACTTCAGTAAAATGGTAATAAATAAGGTTGTGAAGAAAAGTATGTAGGCCCATACCTTGTGGGTTTCTTCTCTTTCCCATCTTCATGAATATGTTTTGCAGAACTAGATTGTTTAACTGATTCATTAGATCTTCTCTTGTCCCTATATATTTCTGGTTCATCATACCTTGATTGACGAGATTCCCCGTGCCTATCATGGTCTCGAACCCTGTCTCTCTCCTTCTGTCTACTTAGCTCTCTATCACGATCTCTGTGCAATTCCCTATCCCTAACCCGACCACTATCCCTATTATTGCAATCCCTAAACCTTTCCAGGTCTCCAACCATCTCTTTTGTTCTAATCCTTCCTCTTTCACTCTCCCTATTTTTGTCTCTTGCCTTAATACAGTCTCTATCCTTGTCCCTGCATCTGTCTCTTTCCCTCTCCCTCTCCTTGCCTCTGTCTCTTTCCCTGTCTATACTTCTATCTCTTTCCCTCTCTCTATTCCTGTCCTGACTACCATGCCTGTCTTCCCGCCTGTCATGCCTTCCGTGACTACTGATACTGCATTCTCTTTCTCTTCTAGATGGTTTATCCTTTTCAAAATCCACTGCTCGACTCCTCATTTCATGCCTATCTCGTTTATCATACATAGCATCTCTTTCACGGTCAGAATCACTTCTAATATTGTCCCGAGAATCAGAGGAGTTTGCACGAGAAGTACAACGATCCAGATCATAGGATCTTTCCCTTAGATGGGAGACAGAACTTGGTCTGTCCCTGCTTTTCACTTCTTCACAGTACTTACTATATGATGGAGATTGTCCCCTGACAATAAAATTTTCCCTATAACTTACTGGTGAAGCTGATCTTTTCTTGTCGTCAGATGGTTTTCCACAAGAATCCCTTGATTCTGAGCATCTCCGTGCTTTGTGCCCATTCAAGTCATAGTCTGAATTTACACAGTCAACCTCATCTCTTCTCTTTCTCTTAGGAGGCAGTTCAGTGTCCCTGGAACCACGGGATCCTGATTGAGCCTCCCTTTCTTTTTCTTTCTCATGCTGAGATACTTCTGGAGGTGACCTGGACCTTGAGCTTACTGCTTCACCTTGAGATGCCCTTTCATATCCCTCATCACCATGCCCCGACTTCCCATTTCTCTGAAAACTAGTCCCTCGCTTTATATCACCGTCCTCCATATGATAATTCACAGATTCTTCTCTAATTTTGCTAACAGTTAAAGCAGCGCATTCCTTAGTAAATTCATCAGCCTGCCAATTACAGAAAAGACAAACATAAGCAACCTCATACCCAGCTAGTGAAATGCCACTTAGAAAAGAAAAAAACTAGCACTACTCGATCTTTGTTTTAAAACCTGAAAAATTCCTGCTTTGGGACCTATCATTGAATCTTTGCAATTTCCAGTTTTGACGAATTGTTATTTGAACTCTGGAATTCAACAGAAACTTCACAAACGTATATCAAAACCCTAGAAAAAGCAATAAAAACAACAAAGGAAGGAAACAAAAACAACAAAGGGGGAATCAGAACAGACCAGATGATCACTAGTAATGCCCCCATCCTCGTCCTCCAAAATCTCCCCCTCCTCTCTCTCATCCATCCAGGAACCCCCAACAGCGCCAACAACCGTCCTCTCCTCGTCCAAGAACTCGTATTTCTCTTTCTCGTGTTTCCCATGACTCCTCCGGTGGTGTCGGCGACCATGATGCCTCCTACGGTGGTGATGGTGCCGCTCCTTCGATCCTTTCTCCACCTCCTCGTCCTCCACGTCCCTGTCTTCTTCCGATGACCTCCGGTGTCTCCTGCGCGGGGAGTCAGGTGGCGTCCCCTCGCTCCCCATGTAGAAGACGATTTCGAAATCGAGCGGAGATCGAGAGCTACGCTTGGTTGATTTCTAGGGTTTCGTTCGCTCGAGAGAAGAAGAGAGAGAGAGGCGAAAGACGGGCTTGTGGAGGAAGGCGAGGTTTGCTCGAGACCGGTTTCCGATTGGCGGAGGTTTTGGTACTTCAAAAGGTCAGATTAGGACTGGGGAAATTATTAGCTTTGGTATCTTTAAATTGTGAGAAATTTTAGATTGACTGTAGAGGATTTATTATTTACAGACAGCTTGGATTGGAGAATTTGAACAGGAATATCAATATCAATATCAATATCTATATATTATATTATATTATTAATAATCATTTTGAGAAGAAAGATGAAGTATACTACTTAAGCAATGATCATTAAAGATTTATAATAATATATTTATTAATATTATTGAATACATGTATAGAATTTATATTTAATACCACAAACGTTTTTTAATATATCTTTTTTATTTTAAACAATGAACTAAAAAAAATTCATATAAATTTTTTTACATATGTTTTTTAAGTACAGTAATGAATAGAACCTCTTAAAGAAAAGATAATATTTGATAATTTATATTTTATTTACCATAAAGAAATAAAATTTATATTTTTTTTTCTGATTTTGATCATATATAAAAGGTAAAATTCTCTTATGTTTCATATATATTTAATTTGAATTAATTTATATATTTCAATTATCAAGAATCTTGATGAACTAACTAATGAATATAATTATTATGTAGCTAAATCTTAGATATTTAACATTAATTGTGACAATATTACTAATTGTCAATCTAAAAAGAAAAGAATGCCACCTAAGCAATGACAAATAAAGATTTGTAATACTATGTTTATCAACTTAATTGAATGTGTGTGCACAATTTATATTCATTGTCATAAACATCTTTATATGTATTTTTGTTTTGTTTTGAACAATCAACTATAAAAAAAAGTAAGTAAAATCAATTTTAAAAAATTCAATTGTTTCAGTTATTCTCAACAAATTCACAAATCTCTTGACCTTCCATTTTTTAAGTTTGTTCATTAATAAAATTACAATACATGCATGCACTATCTATTAATTACATTTAAGGGTGATACTATTTATTCATGTTTTATTTGCCATATTCATTCTCTTTAATATTATTTTAGACATGGTCTAGGTAGACTTTGGAATTTTCCTAACATATATCCATTAATGTTATAGTAAGAGAACAAGGAAAAAAATATAGACCGACTTAGTAGGAGGCCAACTCAGGTCCATCCTCTCACAAGTAGTGGGATCCATTGCCACACACATGGCAATGGGCTCCACCTCTTGTGAGAGGGTTGGACTTCATATAAATTAGCCTGTTGTTAATTTTTCTAAGAGAACCTTAATTGTTAATGCTATTTATTTGTGGCATTGAATTTATATTTAATGTTGTGAACGTCTTTATATATATATTTTTTATTTTGAACAATCAACTATAAAAAATTCATATCAATTTTTTGTCATATGTTTTTTTAATATTTAATAAATAAAAACTCCTATAAAAAGACAATAGTTGATTATTTATATTCTCTTTGAATTAGGATCCTACATATAAGACAAAATCATCTTATATATAAAATTGAAATATATGCATGCATTGCCCATTAATTACGTTTAAGAGCAATTTTACTTAATCATATCCTTTTTGTCATATTCATTTTCTTTCTTAACATTATTTCATACATGGTATTATTAGACTCTTGAGTTTCCATAAAGTATATTTGTTAATGTTATAATAAAAGAACCTTAATTATCAATAAATAGAATGGTGTTAACATTAAGTAAAAATATTACTTACTGATAATGTTAATTTTCTTATATTTCTATATCACTTATAACTCATATTAGTTTATCTAAACTAATTTTTAAATATTCTTTATTATATTATGCATCTATATTATAAAATGTACTTGATTATTATTCCAATTGTTTATTACACATATTTGGTTTTCCTTTTATTTATACTCTTTTAAAAAATAATAGTTTTATATTTAATGATTTTAAATGAATGCCATATGACTTGAGTATGTATTGAGAATATGGCATATGGCATAACTTGTAGCACTCTTTTCATTCATATCAAATAAAAAAAAGTCATATTATTAATCCTAATTGTCACTTGGATTTTAAAGGTCTACTAAATTAATTGTATTGATACACCACCTGTAAGTAAAATTTTTAAATGTAAAATAATGTTTGAAAATAACAAACTTTTAATATTCCATAAGACAACACATCTTTTTTTTAATAACTATCACTCTTTTTTTTTATATTCATAATTTGACTTTTTTACTTTTAATTGCAATGCACATACTTTTTTTACCAATACTATTATATTAATTCTCACTTTATAAAAAAGAAGCAGCATGCCACCTAAGCATGTCTTTTAGTTATTCTTCATTATCCTATTAATCAAACTATTTTTTTTTTTTACCTTTCTTATATCTAAGATAATCTTAAACTCTTCACATTGCTCTCATATCAATCTTAATATTTCTTCACATTTATTTATATATTTATATATTTATAATATCTTATTTAATAGTCGATAATAAACATACTTAGATAATTTGTGCACTTACTAACACCAAATATTGATCCGATAGTGCTATTTGAGTGTCTCATTAAGACACACTAAACTTTATAATGTCTGATATTATTTATTGATTTATCTAATGTGTTACATTATTATTTGTTACTTATGAATGTGAAAAAGTGAAAAATAGTAATAGCACATATCTTTTGCATATTAATTGTCATTATGTCTTTTATGTATGACTATATTATTTATTAAAATTAATGTGATGCAACACATTTTTACTTCTGCATTCAACTTCCCATCAATTCAAAAAATAAATCTATTGTTGAAAATCATTAGTGTTAGGATAGTTTCTTAGAATAAGACAATCTTGAGAAAAATAATTGATATCTTTAAAATCAAAACAACATAGTATCATCATAGTAGAGGAATTCATTAACTATATTCTCATATGATCGCATAAAAACTATGCTTTCATGAGTATTTTGGAGTTTTATTTTTTTTATTAATTTTAAAGTTGATCACTTCTTATTGTCATTATACATTTATTTTTAGTTGATTTTATTTCCATTTCAAAATCTTAGAAAAGAATAGACAACTTATACATGTTATATTTTCCTTTTTCATTTTTTTTTTTGACCACAAATGGATAGTTTTTTATCCAAAAAAGCTTAAGAGTTTATTAATAGGGGATAATTCACTTGTAATCACATTTGTAGTTTGATATCTTAGTAATAAATTTTAAAATTTATTCAATTAATTATCATTGTAAAAGCATATTAATTTAACTAGGCCTGAATTTTTCTAAGAGTTGTACTAATAATGGACTTGATTTTATAAGTACTTAAATATAACAACTACTAAACGTGTAATGCGTAATTTTACATATGCTCAATTATTATATTTAATACCACCCAAGAAAGAACATATTTTTTTATCAAAATAAATTTCTTGGCTAAATTCTTAAACATGTAATACACATGTTAGTTTACTAGCATATATACAAGTGAGCTACTTTACATAATAATTTTTTATTTTATTTTTTGATAAAAAATAACTAATTGCTTTATTTGTTTTGTGTTCATGTATGATTTTTTGGATGATGCATTTTAAAGTTTATAATATGCATGTAGCTGCTATGCTAAGTATAATAGATAGTGATTGGGATAGATTGGGATATTTCTCATTTGAATCTTGAAATATGTGGAAAATAGGAAATTTCATATTTTGTACTTAAAAAAAAATGTTTTTTTCTACTGTATTAGTTTTCTCTCTTAATAAAAAAGACTTCTAGATTGATATTTATTATTCCAAAATAGCTTTACTTTCTACAATGATATTGATAGTGATATAAGAGGTTATAGTAAGTGGATGGTGTTCTAGGTGTCTAAGTTGAAGAATATAGGAATAAGAGGACGTAATCTAAGGAGCACATCGAGAATTCTTTAAAAATTATAAAAAACTAATATCATGTGAGTGACATAATCATTTCTTCTAAATATCGATAAGGTCAAATATACAATGACATAGGTTGAGAGGCTATATTTATTACATTGTAATGTACATAATAGCCTTATTCGAATAAAGATATAAAAGACTAATATCATGTGAGTTACGTGATCAGTTATTCTAAACGCTAATGAGTAAAATGTTAAAATCTAAAATAACTTGAGTTAAAAAAATCAATTCCACGTTAGTCATGTGATTGTTTTTGAATGTCATTGAGCAAAATGTAAAATGACGGAAGTTAAAGAAGTTATTTTATTACATTGAAATATCTAAAGTAACATTATTAGAAATGAAGAAAGTTCTTAGTAATGAAGTATAATTTACTCTCTATTCTTACCTACACTTTAAGTCACAATCATAAAAAGTAAAAAGAAAATAGAAGCCATCATCAACTTTATGTGGATAATTTTAGAATTTTCTTACTCATTCCAACCTTCTTTATCATTTTGTCTTATTAGAATCTTCTGTTATCTAATTTTATATTTCTAATCTATATTCTTTAATGACCTTATCTTGTTATTTCAAAATTTTCTTTAGAATTTTTTATTATGTTGAATAAGTTTTTTCTCCTATATAAATTCTAACAATATTCTCTCATTATATAATCGAGTCATCTTTTTTTGAAACCACATGAAATTAAATTTACTACTACTTTCCTCATATCTTTTACCAACTTATTAACATACGATTAACATTGAAAAAAAAGAAATACATGACATTGTTGGTTTTCCATTTAAAATGTTCTAATTATATTTATCAATATTTCAATAGTGATGAATTCTTAATGACAATTTAAACCTTTATCATGGATAAATTCATAAGTTAGTTGAATGATGTCAAAGGATTTAGTTAAGTTATGATGAGTTATTTCTCTTTTAACATCAAAATTAGGATAACATATAAAGATTAAATTCAAATTAAAATCAATATCAAAATGTACAAAGTACGTGTTAGTTTACTAGTTTGAACAGAAATTCTTGTTATTTCACCTTGCTTGGATTGACATAACAGCTCTGAATAGAGAAAAAGTGAATATTATTACATTACCATTGTATCTTCTTTAAAGTAAATTTCTTTCTATTAGGTTATTTCATCTGTGATAGCTTTGATATTTTATTAGAACACATAGTCATTATAAATTTCTTTTCAAATCTCTTTATTTTTTTCAATTAATTTTAACTTAAAATTTTCTCTCCCATTCACTCCTAAATCTCTCCAGACTTCCTATCCAAATTGGAGAAATACTCTCTTTAATTCTCTACATTAAACTCTTATCAAAAATAGACCATTATGTACATGTTTCTATTCATTCTTTATTTCTAGATTAAAAAAAGATTAGGAACGTTGAAGTCTATGCTTGACCTTTTTTTTTTTCCAAAATTAAAATACTCTTCTAATTTGCATCTTTTTTTGGTTTTCTTCCCTTCTTTTATGGATATAATCTATTGTTTAATGATGTTCACACTAGTGTTGTCAATTGATTGAGTCCAGACATCATATATATTGATTCATACTAGACAAGCTAATGGGATCATATTGTGTGGCTATTTGTATCATGTATAAACATGTGTATTATACGTTTATATTAAATCCAAACATAACCCATTTAATTATCGTATACCTGATACTAAATTCAAATACAAACTACCTATTGTCATGTATATATAACATGATCCACTAAATATGCGTTTAGATTTACTCTATCATTTTGATACAACAATTCAATTGACATGACTACAATTTTACACATTTATTATACGATTATATGTTTACATGTTTTATACACGTAGAAAAATTCAATGGCTATAAGGCTATTTAACATGTCTATTAAATAATTACCAATATAATTAGGAGGGTTATGCACTTGAAAATGAAAGAAAACCAAGGAATTTTTTTTTTCTTTTGACCACAAAATGTGTTCAAAATCATAATATTTGTGCACATTTTCTATTGACAAGAAATTCCTTTGACCTCTAATACATGTTTAAAATATCTCATTCTCTTTTCTACCCATAAAGGTGGAATTTGAAGAGAGGATATTTTCTCCAGTTTTCACATGTGTACAAATACTTTTTGGAGTTAAATGAAAAATAAAATCCCATGATTTCATTTGACTTTTATTTCTTTTGACTCTATATTTTCTTTTCCTTTGCTTTCCTTGACATAAACAAGCTCTTAGTATAATGAGATTAAATAATCCTAAACTAATAACCACAATTAGTAATTTGGTATAATAAAGTTAAATAATCATTAATATAACAAGGTTAAATTTATTAGAATAATGTTAAATAATTATTAAATGATAACACACACTAAACATATACTAAGCTTGTAATAGTGTGCTTCATACACAACTAGATAATATGTATTTATTTTGTAATTATTGCATTTTTCATCTTACAAACGAAAATGACCTATGTAATAATCATACTTAATAGATAAACACAAGAAGTTCATGAAATACAATTAAGATAAATTCAAACATATCATACTCGTATCATATTATCATGTTGTACCTTAGATTAACAATTCAAGTCCATACTAATTTTCAATGAATTTGAATAAAGATAAATACTTGTTTCAAAATGATGAGAATACAAATTTCTGAATTTAGAAAGAGTTTCTCGCTCTATTTCTCCAACCTCATTTTTCTCTCCTTTTTGTTCCTCATTCTTGCAAATTGGATAAAAATTACAATTCCAATTACAAAAAATTTCCATCATCATTCATTTATTTAGAATTCCAACTGTGTCATCTAAAATTCTTGCTGGACATGACACTTTCCCATGATAGAAAGTAACAGTGGACACAAGATTCATACATCCAGCAAAGACCTATATTTAATGTAATAAATGAAATCATGCAAACATCATTCAAAGACCATTTCGATAATGGGAAATAACTTGTGAAATCCTTGATAAAAAAAATAATCAAGGATCTGATTCTCGTCTAGAAAAAAAAAATCCTTGGCAATTCTGATCATTCATGAGTTGTAGGAAATTTTCTTTTTCAAGTTCCATGTTTACTAAACAATGGCTTGCAAAATTGGAACATCTACACCTCATTCTTTCTCCAAGGTTATTACAATACACAATTAAAAAATCACACATCTACAACTACCATTCTTAAGATTACAAAAACCGTGCAGATGAAGACATCATCAAGATGAAGGCTCAAACAACATTTGATAAGTTCATTTTGATAGCTCAGAATCAACATTCAAACTTTCGACCACTTGCCCACTGCTGTCAGCTCCCGCCAAATCATGCTCACTCCACTCCTTTAAGCTGGGATCTGAGATTTCAAATACAACATCATGCCGAACCTTGAAACTGGTGCTGCTGTCATCAAGAATTGCATCATCACTCTTTAGTATTTGAATTCCGTTCTATGCTTATGCTCTCCTGATTATCAAGCAGCATAGTGGGGGACCCTATGAAATCCCCTACATCATCTTGGGTTTCCAAATCCGCGTTTTCATCAACTTCAGCCCTACAGTTATTGACCAGATTTTTGGCACGTGTGGCAGGCTGAGTGGAGTTGACTCCCTCATCAGCAGGCTGCAGATCTGTGGCCCGAGTAAGCTCATTTCCATGAACATCATGTGCATCCCCCTCACCATCCTCCAGATGCTGTGCATCAAATTGCTCCAATGCCATAGTACTTGACTCTGTTATCTTATCATATTCTTCGTGCTTATAACCACTTTCCAAAATGGAAGATTCCTCAGTGGAAGCATGCTCAGCCCCACTTCTATTAGGATGTAAATCAGTACCTCCAGTGCTTGTAGGAAAAGATTGAAATGCATCCCAAATCATCATCATCATCATCATCATCATCACTTCCATCTCCCTTTTTGTTAGTATCAGCAACAGTAGGATGAGGAGCGGTAACAGGTTCGGGTTTCACTGGCAACTTAATGATTGGAGAAGGATTGATAGGTTTTGCATACACTTCATTTTGACCTTGAGTCGTTGAAGCACGGATAATATCCTGGAAGGAAATACAAGATGGTGAGAGGACCACATTATGGCAGCATTCACACTAAAGCCAAATGTTAAGATATGTCATCCTGAGGCATCCATTCACAGCTTAATGCAACCATAATAGATTTTGTAAAACAAACTGCAACTGAAATGCATCAAGAAAGAATGAAGAGAACCGGAAGCAAAGATATTTGTTGTATAAATCAATAAGAACCCTGCAAATTAGAAAAGATTTAGCAGATAGACTAAGTGAATAATCTTAATCTTATCTCCTACAGAAATAGACAAGGAAGAATTTCAGCTCCTAAGTAACCTAGATTGACAAAGTAATAATCTGAAAAAGAACCTTGTAAGTCAGGCTACAAGATTAAAATAGATGGAATTATTCCATGTAAACATATTTAGAAATAACCATTATTTTGAACAATGCAGCATGTAAATTCTTTCTGCTTGAGATTGCCACTGCACCTGAAATCGTTGCCTATGTATTATTGGCATCGACAACAAAATTTCTTTGATTTGAATAGCAGATGAAGGAATCTGAACAAGGTGTGAGATCAGAACCATCACAACATTCTTTATCTGGTATAGTTCCTGGAATGGGCAAAGAAGAAGAAAAAGTTATATGAAAACAAGGATATAATCTGCAATATAAACTAATAATTTCCTTCTACCTGCGAATGAACTGCATCAGAAGCAGAGAAGACCATAAGTATTGCTTCCAAGAGCACATGTATAGCATCCGGCAGACATTTACTTGCTTGCGAAAGGGTGTGGAAGAGAAACAATAATCTCAAACATTCATCCAAAATAGCAACAGACTCCCTGCTCAGTGGTTCCTGTCAGAAATAGATAATTTGTCATATAATTCTTAACGATCACATCTTAAACATACCTAATTAATTATACCATCAATATTTTTTGGATCAGGACAAAAATATCTCCCAGAATCTCTCCTACAAAGAACAGAAAGAAAGAGTGGTCTTTAACATCAGTGCCTTCCTTCTGTGCAATCTGTTTTAACACGTGAACTCCAACTGCTTGGACCTGTTAACAGAAAGAACTAGCATTCACTTCTAGTTATTACTGGAAGTGTGACTGAAGGATTTTCGGAAAAAAAGTCCCTATAGTCACCTGTACATTGAAGGTAGAAATTGTCATCTGAATGCATTTTATGCAAGATTTATATAGAGAACAGAAAAATATTTTATCATTTATATGCCCATGGGAATGAGCCATATGTGCTAGTCTGGCAATACAAACTGCTTCTTCCAGACAAACTGCAAGTTTTTTTGCCAACAACTTGGATGAATCATTATTATTTCTGCCTAACGTGTTCATCCTTGTCATGCAATCCTGAGACACATGGGCAATCAAAGTCACCCAAGCTCCAAGAACAGTATGAGCATCATCCACAATAAATTCAGCGTCATCTGCAAGGCAAGATTTTTCATAACATTTGTTAAAAAATTCAATGATTATAAGTTAATATGGAACCAATAAACCATGGCTTCAGACAATTTTTCTTATTATTTCAAATGCAAACCAACTCTAGAGCTAATAAATCACATGAACTATTACAAATTATATTTGAGATGCCCCTCAATTTCCACTTGTATAATGTGAATGGTAAGAAAAGAGAAATTGGGGAAGAATTGGATCTTTTACTACAGGGAGGGCCATTGACGAGCTAGATATTCAACTAGATACACTAGCTATACAAAAAAAATAAGAAAAAGTGGCAGCTGTAGTCATGTTAAGGTGTCAACACATCCAGATGGTCTACTTATATTATTAGAGATTGTATGTTATGTAGTTTAGTGGTCTTGGTTATGTAGGTTATTCAATATCCATGTATCCAATAAACCATATATATATATGTAACTACATACCCAAATGCAATAGATCTCTTTTCTTTCAATCTAACATGGAATCACAGCACCAGGATTTAACCCTAATCCCTCCTTTAAACACAGCTGTCGCCGGTTACCCCACCACCATCGTGGGCAACCAGGCATGTTGAAACCGTGGCTGTTGTGGACCAGGCAAGACGGAGCTCCTCTTCCAACACCTCTCCCCCCACCGACCAGGCTAAAGGGTCTCTCCTTCACAACCAATAGGGCCTGCAGGTCCGTATTCCGTGTTTGATTTCACCAGCAACCACTGTTGACATTGTTAAGGCCATCCACCCTCTCTTCCTGCATTGCCAGTAGGGTCGATTGCTACTGCTGGCCTCGCAACACCTCTCGAGTGCTTCCTCCACACCTGTCGACCCTCCCAAAGCCCTTATTTCTCCTCTTCCAACCTGAATAGTGATGTTGACAGTCACATCACTATTCGGGTCAATGTCGTAGGCTGCCATATACTATGTCGTCTCCAGTGTGGACCTATCACGTCTACGGTTTAGTGCAACAGTTTAACTGCTTTATTGGTAATTCTGTCTGCTCTTAGTATATTTTTTGTGCATCAGTTTATTTATCGATTTCGTATCTGGTAATTATAGCTTCTTGTGATTCTTTGGTGAAGAATCTTAGCGGAATTTCTGAAAAACTTTCTGGAAAGAATTATTTCTTCTGGTCGTAGAGTTTTGAAACATTTGTTCTAACACATCATAAGTTGAAGTATCTCATAGATCTGTCTCCTGACAATAAAGATGATACGTATGATGATTGACTTGTTGATGATGCGACTATTGTTTCGTGGTTGGTTAATAGTCGGGGAGGGAGGGGGGAAGAGTTATGATGTTATGTTTGGCAAAGAAAATTTGAGATACTCTACGTCTCATATATGGTCATGAGAAGAATATATCTCGAGTATATAAGATAAATGAGTAGTTGTTCATATTAAATCAAGATGATCGATTGATTCAAGAGCACTTTACTGCCTTTCGTGCTCTTCTCGATGAGCTTGACATTTATTAACCACTGACATTACCCAATTGCACCAGTATTGTGAGGAGCTCACTGCTATCACTTACTTATCTAATTTGAACTTGGATCTCAATTCTCAGCAGATATTGAGTGTCGACAGTGTTCCTGACTTGCAGACCACATTTGCCAGAGTTTTGAATTTCCTTAATCACCCCTAATATGGTGTCACAATAGTCAACGATGGTAACCACACGAGGTCATGGGCGTGAAGATATTGAAGGACGTCCATGATGCTCACACTGTGGACAAATAAGACACAAGATAGACAAATGTAGAGATATCATTGGCTGCCTTTAGACAACGAATATTACCACTGAGTCATCACCTACTACTTCCACCAATGAAGGGCAGATGATTTCCATTTCTTAGACTAATTATGAATGATTCCTGCAGTTAAAGATTACTGACTCCGTCGCCACTGCTTCCCATGCCACTTTCTCAGGTACTGGTATCCTCTTGGTCTCCAAAGATACCTTATGCCTTCTTCCATATGTCAGGTATAAAAATCCTTTTTACAGGATTGTCTTAACTTTCTGATATTCAGTGGCCATCGTTGATGATAAGTCCTGTTCCATTAGTGGAGATGGGGTTATGGAGACCTTTGCTCAACTGTCACTTGAAAGGGTCCTTTATATACCTGATTTTTCTATTAACTTTCTTTTCATTAATGCCATTATTAAACAATTACTTTGTTATGTGACTTTTTTTCCTTTTCACTGCACTTTATTGGATTTACAGACAGAAAGGATGATTAGTTTGGACCGTGATTAAGGCAATGGAGTGTACATTCTGATTCGTGATAATATACCTTGAGGACCTACATATGTGGCGTCTGTATCTTATGTTACTCTAAAATGCTTGCATATAGATGATGCTCTTGAATTTGTCCAATTTAGTATTCAATCTTATTGTGCATATTTAGATATTATATATTAAACGACTTACCCTCACACCTCTCAACAAAATAGGATTGCTAAGCACAAATACAAGCATATTCTAGAAATCACACGCATTCTCATGTTACAAAGGAATGTTTCAAAATTTATTTAGTCTGATGTAGTTCTCATTATCGTATACCTTATAAACAGGATGCCTTCTACACCATTAGGAGGTGAGGTTCCCATTAGACGTTTTCAGGCAAACATAGAGTTGTTTTCTTTACCACTAAAGGTTTTTAGGTTTTGTTCAATATCTCCCTCCTGGTCTTGATAAATTGTCCTCTAAATCTATCAAATGCATGTTTGTTGGTTACTCTCGCATTCAAATGGACTACCAATGTTTTCATCCTCCAATATAACAGTATCTTGTGTCTACCAATGTCATATTCTTCAAGTTCAAAATGGCGCAACATTTGATGTTAAGTGTCCTCCTCTTCCATCCATTGTTGACCGTCATTCCACAGGTGCTATTCAGCACATCCCTACCAATAAGAAGGTGTCTCTTCTTTTGCAGTTGTATCGTCTCTGTCAGAAAATAAACTTGCCTTCAACGACAGAACCATCGTCCTCTACAATTGCAAATTCAATTCTAACTAATTCTGATCTCCTCATTGTGCTTCATAAAGGTACCCATTCCTCTATAATTCATCCCATTTTAAACTTTGTTTCCTATGATTTTCTTCACCCTATTTTTTATACCTTTGCCTTGTCTATCTCCTCTAAGTTACTTCCCAAGAATTATCAGGCAGCATTGTTACATTTAAATTGGAAGACAACCATAGATAAGGAAATAATGGCATTATCAAATTGTAGCACTTGAGAGTTGGTGACCCACCTTACTGGAGCAACCATAGTCACTTGTAGATGGGTATATATAATGAAGTACAAAGTCGATGGCACAATTGACAGGTATAAAGCAAGACTTGTTGCCTGAGGTTTTACTCAAACTTATAGGGTTGACTATGCAGAGGCTTTCTTACCTGTTGCACATTCCAACTCCATCAGAGTATTATTATCTATTGTTATAAATAATTCATAGGAGCTGTGCCAATTAAATGTGAAGAATACCTTCTTATATGGTGATCTGATGGACTCTGTACTTATGGAGCAACCTCGATGATATGTTGCTCAAGGGAAAGATGAAGTATGTAAGTTGAAGAAGACCATTTATGAATGAAAACAAAGTCCTAGAACCTAATTTGAAAAATTCAGTTTGTCTAGTGGTTATGACAAGAGATTTCAAGAGATGTATTGTTGATCACTTTGTGTTCTATAGGAGGATTACAAATGGGTGTTTTTACTGACAGTTTATGTTGATGATATATTAGTGAAAGGCAGTGATACAATAGGTATTAAGCATATAAAGGAACACCTTAGGACACATTTTGTCATTAAGGATATGGATAAACTACGATACTTCCTTGGAGTTGACTTTGCCTATGGAAAGTAGAAGATAGCATTGTCACAGAGAAAGTATGTTCTAGACCTTCTCTAGGAGACTAGGCTATTGGGATGTAAGCTAGAAAGCACTTCCATTGATCAAACACCATTCTTCTGGGATACTTTTTCGGAATTGTTACAAGATCTTGATAAATACAAATGATTGATTGATAAACTCATATATTTGACAGTGACATGGTCAGACATTTCATATATAATCAGCCCACTGAGTCAATTCATACATGAACTTAAAAAAGTACATTAGAATGAGACTTTACAGGTTCTTGCATATGTCAAAGGTGCACTTGGAAAGGGGTTAATATACAGAAGAAGTGGTCATCCGAAGATAGAAGTATATTCTAATTCAAGATATGTTGGAGACAAAAGAGATAGAAAGTCTACATTAAGATTCTGCACATATATTGGAGGAAATCTTGTCACCTAACGTAGCAAGAAGCAGAATGTAGTATCTCAGTCCAATGTAGAGGCAGAATATAGGTCTACGGCACAAACAGCTTGCGAACTAACGTAGATCAGATCACTTCTGTCAGAGACTGATTTCACTATTGAGACATTGATTCTTATATATTGTGATAATCAAGCAACTATGTTTATTGTCAATAATCCCACATTTCATGAACGAACAAAGTACATAGAAGTTAATTTTCATGACATTAAAGACATGATAATGCGACGAATTATTTCCACACGATACATATAGTCCTCAGAGCAGTTGATCGATAATTTCAGAAAAAGATTGGGTGTGGGAATTTTTGACTCCTTATGTATCAAGTCGGACATGATAATATATATGCTTTAGCTTGAAGGGGAGTGTTAAAGATGCTATGTTATGTAATTCAGTGATCTTGATTATGTGAGTTATTGGATATCTATTTATCTGAGAAACCTTATATAGATGTAATTACATACCCTAATGCAATAGATCTCTTTCTTTCCTTCGATCAAACATATATTATATCGTCGTAAATTTAAAACTCAACTCCAAGTACTTGCCAAATTTAATAGTACCCCCTACAAAGTCCTCCATGCCCATAAAATAAAAATAAGTAAATAAATAAGCTTAAGGACTACATCTTGTGTCACTTAAACAAAGGTAGCGGTATTGCCTTTTGCAACTAAGGTTTTACTGCACTGAATTTTTTTTCTTGGAAACCTTAATGCAGCATCTGTACAATTATTTATTTCAGCACACTTTTTGAAGTCCCAAGTCGCCTCCTTAACACATACACAACAAAAATAAAAAATATAGCAACTTAGACCAATGGACTACTGGAATATCACCAGTTAAAAGCCACAATAAGATTCTTCACATGGTGCCAAACCTGAGGAGCTGTCAGTCTAATGGGAGTATAGGACACAAAAGTAGGACCAGCACGACACAAAAATCCGGAGAGATAGATGGTGCGAATTGCAACAGTTAAGTACCAATTCTCCGTCTCTTTAACAGCTATCACTGCAGCAGTATTCCACAGCAAAAAATCTTTTTGTTGATGTTCAAGTTGGGTGGCAGTATTCCGCATTGCTAAAAAAGCTTCAGGATAGTTTGCAAGCTGAAGAAGATAATGTTGTTGTTAGATTTATTAGACATTAGTTAGTCTAGTTGGGTTATTGGATAACTGTTTATTGGATATTCCTCTATAAATGTAACTCCTATCCTTGCAATGCAATTATCTTATTCTTTTCCCTTCACATGGTGTCAAGAGCTAAGTCCTTTAAAACACAAAAAAAAGGGACGAGAGACACAGAACCGTAGCTACCGACTCGTCTACTGCTGCTGGCACTTGTAGGCATCTTCCCACCATCAGTGTCAACTCCTCAAAGGTTCACACTTTCTCACCGGCCATCCCACCTCCTATCAAGAGCTAAGTCTCTTTAAAACACAAAAAAAAAGGACGAGAGACAGAACCGTAGCTGCCGACTCCTCTGTTGCCACTGACACTTCTAGGCATCTTCCCACCATCAATGTCAACTCCCCGAAGGTTAGCACACTCTCGCGGGTCCTTCCACCTCCGTCCCTTCTCTCCTTCGGTGTCACTTGATACTTGTAGGGTTTTCTCCGCCACTGGCCAGCCCTTACAGGGCTTCTTACGCCACCGGCCAGCCCCTACAAGGCTTCCTCTGTCGTCGACAACCCAAAACAGACAAATCCCTTTGCTGCGTTGGACCTTCCCGGCACCTCCACCCCTCTGATGATCTTGTCCCCATGCTATAGGCATAGAATCAAACTTCGACATGGGTTGGTGAAATATCATCGACATGTGATAGTTTCTTAAGTTGGAGATACGATATTGTAGGGCATGTCGCGAAGTAGCAAATGTCAGGGCTATGATTTGACTTATATCAACGAGTCGGTTCGTCTTGGTCGACTCAGGTGATTTTTTGAACTATATCGAACGTGTATATATGCCATTTTTTTGCCCGCTACATATGACACAAGCCTTATTTCCCCGAAACTCCTCATTCTTCAACCATCCAGTCAGCCATTTCATCTCCTTTGCCTTCACTACAACATGCAACATCCTCCATTTCTCTTCTCACCTCTCCTCCCCACAAAGGCAGCAAGGCACAACCGTGCATCTCCGATCACAGGAGTCCAATGGAGCATCCAAGGTTGCTTGGATTGGGGTGGTTTTCTCTTCAACTCTTATTTTCTCTATATTTCTCTTCAAGGAATAAATGTATAATATATTTCCTTATCTCTCTTCAATTTATGAAGTTAGATCTTAGATTTTTGCATGCAATTTTAAGTTTTTTTACATAGATCGAAGGTTTTTCAAGTTAATTTTATTATTTTCAATCTTGATGTTAATAACTTGATATATAATTATATAAATTATTTATATAATACATAGATATAACCTAATAATCATGTTTTTGCATTGATCTAAGGCTTTTATACAAATCTAAGGAATTTTCAAGTTTATTTAATAATTAATTAAAAAAAATCAGAATTTAACCTAATAATATTTCATGTTTATTATATAGGTGATAGATCTAACCTAATAATACATATATCTAACCTAATAATTGCACATAATCAGTGAATTTTTATAATTTTTAAAAAATTCAGAATATTTTGTAACTAACTAAAAAATCAAGAAAAATTTAAAAAATTAGGAATGATTGTAAAAAAAAACTAAAACATGTAGAAATATTTGAATGTATTATTTCATTAAATTAATGATACTTATTTTTGTTGTAAACCTTCATAATATCAAATTCCTTAGAATTTGTAAGTAGTGGAAATCGTAATGATGCAAGAGTATTTAAATTAGATGATTCGGGTTGATTGTATGTATATCTTATTAACAACAATAGACCAAAAACATAATGTAAATATTGTGACAAGTAAATGAAGAATGAATGGATAATAAGATTAAAGCGACACCTTGTTTGTGGATACAACAATGTAGTTAAGTGTAAATCATGTATATCTACAGTTTCTGCTTAAATGAAGTAACTATTAAAGGATATTAAAGTAGAGAAAAGTGACAAAAAGAGAAGAGAAAAGAAGAAATATTCAATAATATTCTCTTCAATGAAGACACTTCTGGTACTATTCTCATATCAAATTCAGATGATTGTATGATTTTTTTTGCAAGTTGTGATACTTTAGAAAATAGAGAAATGTATAGAAGAATAACAATAGAGTTTAAAAATAAAAAAAGACATAGAAAACAAAATGAAAGATTCCTTAGGTTGGGCAGTACTTGAATTTACAAGGGAAATGGAAGTGACAGTGACAATGGTAGTACAAAGAAGAATAAAGGTAAAGGCATTGTTGGAATATTGAGAACATAAAGTTAAAAATACGATAATTTAGATGCAACTACAGTTAGAAAAGAAGTTCAAAGTCGAACACGATTAAAAACATGTTTGGAAATACTATGGAAAAAGTTGATCAAACTGTAACAAAATATATGTTCTTCAATATTATCCCTACAAAAACAAAGGGACTGTATATATTGCAGTAAAAGAAGATATGGGAGTAAAGACACCAACAACGTATGAGATCATGAAGAAGTATTTTAAAGTAAAGAAGAAAGAATTATAAACTACATTAATGACTTGAAATGGCAATGGTCAATCTATAAAGTAACCGTCATGCGTGATAGTTGGACAAATACCACGACTTCATGATTTACTGTGATGTTCGTACAATTTTCTTAAAATTTGTCGATGCTTCTCATGTTATTAGAAATTACTAGTACATATACAAATAAATGGAAGAAGTCATTAAACAAGTGGGAGTAGTAAACATGATGCAGATTGTGACAGATAATGAAAGTAATTTTACAGTGATTAGTTCTAGAATTATGAAAAAATATGACATATATTAGATACCATGTGCAACTCATTGAATTGATATAATGCTTAAAGACTTCGGGAAGACGAAGTTGATGGAGAAAACAGTAAGAGATGCACATGTTGTAACAAATTTCATTTATGACAATTCATTTTTGCTGACTTTAATGAGATCACCCGAGTGTTGCGATGGTGATTTGATTCATTCAAGATTCACCCGATTTGTAAGAAATTATATTATTCTTCAAAATATACTTGATTGAAGAAATGAACTGAAGTATATATTTAATTCGCCATAGTAGTACAAATATCACGATAGTGAAAGTCTAATTGATAAAAGACTAAATTTAATTATAAATAATGTATATTTTTGAGAGGATTGTTGAAAGATTATAAATATTATGAAACCAATTTTGAAGGTTTTTCGGTTGATGGATAATTATAAGAAGCCTACCATGGATTTCTCATATAAGACTATGAGATTGATGAAAGATGTTGTATTTGATGCAATATACAAATCATCTAAGGCATATCCTAAAATTATTGATGACAGATAGACTAACGTGTTTCTTCATCCTTTACATGAAACTATTAAACATTTTAATATGTACATTTATATTTTTCATCAATATGTTTCACTTGTTACACAATTATTTACTAAATGAGTTTTTTTTGTATATATATAGCATATTATTTGAATCCATAATTTCAATATAGTCATTAACTTATAATCGTATTGATTTATTAACATGTGATCAAAAAATTGAAGACAAATGTCAATGTCTAAGTATAAGCTCTCAAATAAAATAAAGTGCTTTTGAGATAAACTTCTGTCATTGAGAGAACTTCATACGATACGTTCTGACACAATGACTTTAGATAATGTTTTCAATGTTATTTTTTTATTTCACAGTATTACTCCATACTAAAGCTAATAACTAAATATCATATTTCAAGTGAATGATAACTGTTAAATGAAACAGATGCTTCAAACATGAGAAATATTGTTGTAATGATTTTATCTTAAACAACAATAGTATTAAGTTTTGAACGAAATTGTAGCACATTTAACCTTATTCATATAAAGAGAAGAAACAAAAAGAATACTGTAGAGTTGAATGACTTGGTATTTGTACACTACATGTGACTGAGAATAAAACATATTAAAGAAGAAGAAGAAAAAGACTATATAAGTCCAATAGATCTTGCATATATTTATAATGAGGACAAAGAAAATAATCTTATACTTCAATGGTTGTAAAAAAAATGGATAACTAATTTTAGATAAAGAACAAAATAAACCATGTTCTAGAATTGCTAGTGAAATGGACATCGATATAAAAGAATATATGAGCTCATTAGATGCTCTTGTGGAAATACTCCAGGCTTAGGAAGTAATAGTGACACAAATAATGATGATGACGCACATCCATGAGACGACGACGATAGTGACAACAGAGATGCAACCCCACCTACAATAGATGAGCCACAAGAATAAAGAGAGACTCCAAGGTAATTTAACTCATTTACAGAAGAAAATGTCTTCACACATGCGACACAAGATGAGGATTATGTAGTTCGCCTAGAAATTCATTATCCACGAAAGAATCGAAGTGATCAACAACTAAATGAAGACTTTTGAAATAATTATATAAGAGGATCTTTGTTAGAATCACTAGACTTTTTGAATATTCATAATCCTAAAAATCCTTATGATTATAACTCCTATGAAGGTGATTCTGTCGGACAAACAGACTAAAATTGAAAGCGATTAAATAAGAAGAACATCTTTTTATGTTCCAAGCGAACAAATTAAATAAGATATGTGCTCGCTTTTCCATTATGCACCTCCTCTGACACAATATGAAGAGCAACCACCTGAATGTCCTTCAAGTCATTCTTACATCCTTCGACAACCTCAAGAAGTTCCTCAGTCAGTGTATATATAATTCCACAATATTCACCAATAAGATTCCTAATACAATGGCCAGTGTCACAATATCATTACTGCATCAATGAATACCAACCATATTATAGTCATACGTCTAAGAACAACAACATGTTGTAGAGAGTTCCAAATTCGACAATAAATTCATCAAAAACACAACATTATTAATATACAAAAAGAATATTTTGATCAACCAAGACATTTTACATGATATTAAGCATATATAAAATAACTTGAGTATTTTTGTTTTTAAACATTTATTAAGTATTTTTACATATTATTTATACTTCAAGATATTTGTATTAGATCTATCAATTGTATTTTAATGTGATACATATTAAGGAAGTTGATCTAAGTAGTTTAAGATATAGATTATCACTTAATTTAATTTATCCTAGAGTTTCAAATCAAAATTTAAAGTTTTTTAGCCATTTCCATTGACTTTCGTAAATTTACTGCATTTCCATCGACAATTCCACCAATGTTCGTATGTTTCATATTTTTGTCGGACCATAGTCCGATACAAAATCAACGTTTAATTCTATGACTATAGGCTACCGACATCAGTTTCTCTTTGTTTTGTGCTCTCAAACTGAGACTGCATGTTCAGAAGGTTGTTTTTATCCTCGTTCATGCCCCAGATTGTGATTGCAAGTTTGGGAAGTTATCTGTGACTCTTTACTATCATTTTTTGACATTATTCCTGTCCAATCAGATCTCTATTGTTGCTGTTCTTGGTTATTATGGTCACTTCTTCCATGTCTAGAGATGCACTTATAAAGAATTTAAGTAGTACTAGTGTTTGACTCAATAGACAAAATTATTTGCTTTGGTCTCACGCGTTTGAGATGCTCCTTGGTGTCCATCGAAAGATTCGTCATTGACACATGATCCCCCTCATATCAAGGATGCAGCTTATGAAAATTGATTTGCTGATGAATGTGCTATCATATCTTGGATCGTCAACAGGATGGAAGAGAACATTCCCAATTGCATTATGATGTTCAAACCCGTAAAAAAGATCTGAGATAGCTTGAAGAACACCAATGATCATGAAAAGAACATATATCAGATCTATGAGATCTATGAACAGTTGTTTTATCTACAACAACGAGACTTTTCAATATAGGATTACTTAACCTCACTGCGTGTCCTTCTGGATAAGTTAGAGATTTATGAATCTTTTGCGGCTGATATCCCCCAGATGAAGCAATATCAAGAAGAGCACACTGTTGTTGCCGTTATGTCTGGTCATAACCTAGATTTGGGCTCACAGATATAGTGACAGATTCTTTGTGCTAAGGTTGTTCTCTCTTTACAGTTTGCTTTTTAGAGTCCTGAGGATCTCCACTGCTACCCTAAGTGTTATTCCAGATTTGTCTGCTATGATAGCTTCCTTTCGTGGTCGTGGTTGCAGTCTAGAGGGTAGGTTTACAGGGGAGGGCAACATCTGTGTCAGCATTCTGACAAGTATGGTCACCAATCTAACAAGTTTAGCAAGCTCCCGCATATCACTTCTACTCATGCCACTACTGAGATCTCCATTACATCCCTTATGGATCAGCCTACTCAGGCAGTATCCATCTCTCAGGAGTACTATGACCAATTTATACAATTATAAGCCAACCAACTCTTTGCTACATTATTACATGTTTGTACCATAGGTACTAGTGCCTTACTAACTTCTAAAGACAGTTTCTGAATTATAGACTCCAATGCTTCCTCCCACATGTCAGGTACCTACGACCTTTTTATCTATCTTTCACAATTACCTGATAGTTTTCATTGCTAATGACTATACTTGTTCAGTGTCTAGGGAAAGTGTTGTTAGAGTCTCTTCTTAAATTACTCTTGACAAAGTATTTTATGTCCTTGATTTTCCTGTGAATTTTTTATCCACTAGTGCCATTACAAACCGATAATACTATTTTGTGACTTTTTTCCTTTTTATTGTATTTTTTAGGGTTTACACATAGAGAAAAGAATTGATTTAAGCCATGAACATGAAAATGATGTGTACCTATTGGTTCATGACAAGATACCTCAGATATCAGTATTTATTCCTTCTACACAAGAGTCATCAGTATGACAGCACCTTCGACTTGGTCACTCGTCTTACAATAAACTTTAACAGGCTTTATCTTTTTTTATTAGTCTTTTTGTTTATAAGTCATGTCGGTTAGGTAAGTATTATCGTACTAACTATAGACGTCTTAGTCTTACTAGTAGTCAGAGTTTGTGTGACTTGATTCATTGTGATATTTGAGTCATTCTAGAATGTCATATGTGTCTAGTTATATGTATTACATTGTTTTGTTGATGATTTTTCATGAGCATCTTAAGTTTATTTTCTTCAACATCGTGCTCAGGTCTATGATGTAGTTAAATAATTTTTTACAGAAATAATAAATTAGTTTGCTATTACTCTAAAAATCTTTCGCACCGATAATGTAATTGAATTTGTTCAAACTGAGCTTCAAAATTACTATGCTACTCTTGGTATTATTCATCAATTGTTCTCTTACATCTCGATAGGATGGTGTAGTTGAATGTAAACATCGACATATTCTAGATGTTATATACACTTTTATGTTACAAATGTATGTTCCAAAGTACTTATGATTTGATACCGTTCTTACTGCTTCATATCTTATAAATGGAATGCCGTTAGCTCTATTTAGTGGTCAAGTGCCTCTCCAACGCTTACAACATGAGAAAGAGTTGTTTTCAAGGCCTTTTAAGGTTTTTAGGTGTGTTACTTTTGTTCAGGTTCTATATCCAGAATAAAATATCCCTTCAGTCTATTACATGCATTTTTGTTAGTACTTGAGGATACAGAGAGTATATTGATGTTTTCATGCATTAAGTTGTCATTATATTGTTTCTGCAGATATCACTTTCTTTGAGAACCAAGGATCTAAATGTTGGTTTAGTGTCGGACTTCAGTAAATTGAAAAACAAATATATGTCGGTAAAATGTCAACATATTGGTATCACGTCGGTGGAAACATAGTAAAAAAAAAAACTACATTTATTTAGAAAACTTCAATGTTGATATCGTGTCAGAATTGTGTCGGTAAATTAAAAATAAGACACATGTCAGTGAAATTTCAACGACACATGTCAACATTTGATACTTTGTTGAGAACACGCCCTACTTTGGTTTTATTGATAGTGTTCCTTTACCTACAATTATTATGGATTCAATCATTGATGATGTTGTAGAACAAAATGTGCCGCGTTCTTTACAAGTTTATCATCATTGCAGAATGCCAGCAACCATCTATGGCTTGACCTTCCTTCAAGACATCTGCAGATCCACCTACCTTAGACCTTGATGTGCCTATTGCTATGCAAAAAGGTAAATCTTCCACCAATGCTTATCATATTTCCCATTTTATGTCCTATGATCACCTTTCACATTCATTTCATAGCTTTGCCTTGTTTATTTCTACAAAGTTTATTTTCAGAAATCATCAGAAAGCACTTCTCCTTTTTCATTAGAAGTTTGCTATGGATGATGAAATTGAAGCATTGGTGTATCATGATACTTGAGTCTTGATTTCTCATCCTGTAAATACCAACATTATCACTTGTAGATGGGTGTTCACAATCAAACACAAGCTAGATGAGTCTGTGGATAGGTACAAGGCTCGTTTGGTTGCTCGTGGCTATTACACATGACATTAACCATGCAGAGACTCTCACCTGTTGTTCATCTGAATTCTATACGAATCCTTCTGTCTATTGCCATAAATCAGTAATGAGATCTTTATCAACTTGATATTAAAAATGCTTTCTTATATGATAACCTTTCTGACCAGGTTCGTATGAAGCAACTGCCAAGCTATGTTGCTTATGAAGAGAATCAAGCATGCTCACTTAGAAAAGTTATTTATGGTCTCAAGCAAAACTCACGAGTATGGTTTGAGAAGTTCAATAGAATTGTTATCAACAGTGATTTCTAGAAATATGCAGTGGATCATTTAGTATTTTACAGAAAAACTATTAGAGGATGTGTGCTTTTAGCAGTATTTGTTGAAAAGATCTTATTGACAGATAGTGATCCTGCAAGGATCTATGATGACCTTTCTGACCAAGTTCGTACGAAGCAACTGCCAAGCTATGTTGCTTATGGAGAGAATCAAGCATGCTCACTTAGAAAAGTTATTTATGGTCTCAAGCAAAACTCACGAGTATGGTTTGAGAAGTTCAATAGAATTGTTATCAACAGTGATTTCTAGAAATATGCAGTGGATCATTTAGTATTTTACAGAAAAACTATTAGAGGATGTGTGCTTTTAGCAGTATTTGTTGAAAAGATCTTATTGACAGATAGTGATCCTGCAAGGATCTATGATGACCTTTCTGACCAAGTTCGTACGAAGCAACTGCCAAGCTATGTTGCTTATGGAGAGAATCAAGCATGCTCACTTAGAAAAGTTATTTATGGTCTCAAGCAAAACTCACGAGTATGGTTTGAGAAGTTCAATAGAATTGTTATCAACAGTGATTTCTAGAAATATGCAGTGGATCATTTAGTATTTTACAGAAAAACTATTAGAGGATGTGTGCTT